>CM068297.1:43501796-43771812 GCA_034768395.1 Linum lewisii
TTCCTATATTGAAGACAACTTCACATAGAACTCGTTACATTTATATAACGACTTTGTATGTGGGAGTTTTTTCCATCTGGATAAAGAGATAGTTCATAGCATATTTGGGAATGGCCCTTGTTCATGGGACTTACGTTTCCCTACGTGAAGGGCAGTTTAGCTGAAACACGGTTGTATTTTAGGGAACTCATTAGTGAGTGGCAATTCACCTTAATTTCTGTTTTGAACTATTCATTGGGAACCTACGACATTTTACGGATGTTTTGTGCATTGGAGTTACACTTTCCTAAATTAAACAAGACTTTAATAGAACTTATTACATTTTACGGAAATGCATTGGTAGGTGGGAGTTATGTTTCCCTCTAGAAAAAGAGAGTGTTCATGGCATGTTAGGGAATGCCTTTGTTCATGGACTTATACTTCCCGCCCCCCCCCCCCCCCCCCCCCCCCCCCCCCCCCCCCCCCGGGGGGGGGGGGGGGGGGGGGGGGGGGGGGGGGGGGGGGGGGGGGGGGGGGGGGGGGGCATTTAGCTGAAACACGTTGTATTTAGGGAACTCATTGTAAGTGGCAATTAGCCTTAGTTTCTGTGACTAATGTTCATTGCGAACCCACAACATTTTACGATCGTTTTGGTGCATTGGATTTACTCTTTCCTATATTGAAGACAACTGCACATAGAACTCGTTACATTCACATAACGACTTGGTTTGTGGGAGTTTTTTTTCCATCTGGATACAGAGATAGTTCATAGCATATTTGGGAATGGCCCTGTTCATGGGACTTACGTTTCCCTACGTGAAGGGGAGTTTAGCGGAAACACGTTGTATTATAGGGAACTCATTGGTAAGTGGCAATTAGCCTTAGTTTCTGTGACTAACTGTTCATTGCGAACCCACAACATTTTACGGATCGCTTTCGTGCATTGGAGTTACACTTTCCTATATTGAAGACAACTTCACATAGAACTTGTTACTTTTACGTAACGACTTGGTATGTGGGAGTTTTTTTCCATGTAGATAAAGATATAGTTCATATCTTATTAGGGAATGCCCTTGTTCATGGGACTTACGTTTCACTACGTGAAGGGCAGTTTAGCTGAAACATGTTGTATTTTAGGGAACTCATTGGTGAGTGGTAATTAGCCTTAATTTCTGTTTTGAAGTGTTCATTGAGAACCTACGAGATTTTACGGATAGTTTTAGTGCATTGGAGTTAAACTTTTCTAAATTAAACAAGACTTCACATAAAACTTATTACATTTTACGGAATGCATTGGTAGGTGGGAGTTATGTTTCCCTCTAGAAAAAGAGAGTGTTCATGGCATGTGAGGGAATGCCTTTGTTCATGGGACTTATACTTCCCGACGGTGAAGGGGAGTTTAGCGGAAAAAAGTTGTATTATAGGGAACTCATTGGGATGTTGCAATTAGCCTTACTTTCCGTTACGGAGTGTTCATTGGGAAACAACGACATTGTACGAACCGTTTTGGTGCATTGGATTTACTCTTTCCTATATTGAAGACAACTGCACATAGAACTCGTTACATTCACATAACGACTTGGTTTGTGGGAGTTTTTTTTCCATCTGGATAAAGAGATAGTTCATAGCATATTTGGGAATGGCCCTGTTCATGGGACTTACGTTTCCCTACGTGAAGGGGAGTTTAGCGGAAACACGTTGTATTATAGGGAACTCATTGGTAAGTGGCAATTAGCCTTAGTTTCTGTGACTAACTGTTCATTGCGAACCCACAAAATTTTACGGATCGCTTTCGTGCATTGGAGTTACACTTTCCTATATTGAAGACAACTTCAAATAGAACTTGTTACTTTTACGTAACGACTTGGTATGTGGGAGTTTTGTTTCCATGTAGATAATGAGATAGTTCATATCTTATTAGGGAATGCCCTTGTTCATGGGACTTACGTTTCCCTACGTGAAGGGCAGTTTAGCTGAAACATGTTGTATTTTAGGGAACTCATTGGTGAGTGGCAATTAGCCTTAATTTCTGTTTTGAAGTGTTCATTGAGAACCTACGACATTTTACGGATAGTTTTAGTGCATTGGAGTTACACTTTTCTAAATTAAACAAGACTTCACATAGAACTTATTACATTTTACGGAATGCATTGGTAGGTGGGAGTTATGTTTCCCTCTAGAAAAAGAGAGTGTTCATGGCATGTTAGGGAATGCCCTTGTTCATGGGACTTATACTTCCCGACGGTGAAGGGGAGTTTAGCGGAAAAAAGTTGTATTATAGGGAACTCATTGGTATGTGGCAATTAGGCTTACTTTCCGTTACGGAGTGTTCATTGGGAAACAACGACATTGTACGGACCATTTTGGTGCATTGGATTTACTCTTTCCTATATTGAAGACAACTTCACATAGAACTCGTTACATTTACATAACGACTTTGTATGTGGGAGTTTTTTTCCATCTGGATAAATAGATAGTTCATAGCATATTTGGGAATGGCCCTTGTTCATGGGACTTACGTTTCCCTACGTGAAGGGCAGTTTAGCTGAAACACGTTGTATTTTAGGGAACTCATTAGTGAGTGGCAATTCGCCTTAATTTCTGTTTTGAACTATTCATTGGGAACCTACGACATTTTACGGATAGTTTTAGTGCATTGGAGTTACACATTCCTAAATTAAACAAGACTTTATATAGAACTTATTACATTTTACGGAATGCATTGGTAGGTGGGAGTTATGTTTCCCTCTAGAAAAAGAGAGTGTTCATGGCATGTTAGGGAATGCCTTTGTTCATGGGACTTATACTTCCCGACGGTGAAGGGGAGTTTAGCGGAAAAAAGTTGTATTATAGGGAACTCATTGGTATGTGGCAATTAGCCTTACTTTCCCTTACGAAGTGTTCATTGGGAAACAACGACATTGTACGGACCGTTTTGGTGCATTGGATTTACTCTTTCCTATATTGAAGACAACTTCACATAGAACTCGTTACATTTACATAACGACTTGGTATGTGGGAGTTTTTTTTTCATCTGGATAAAGAGTAAGTTCATAGCATATTTGGGAATGGCCTTGTTCATGGGACTTACGTTTCCCTACGTGAAGGGCAGTTTAGCTGAAACACGTTGTATTTTAGGGAACTCATTAGTGAGTGGCAATTCGCCTTAATTTCTGTTTTGAACTATTCATTGGGAACCTACGACATTTTACGGATAGTTTTAGTGCATTGGAGTTACAGTTTCCTAATTTAAACAAGACTTTACATAGAACTTATTACATTTTACGGAATGCATTGGTAGGTGGGAGTTATGTTTCCCTCTAGAAAAAGAGAGTGTTCATGGCATGTTAGGGAATGCCTTTGTTCATGGGGCTTATGCTTCCCTACGGTGAAGGGGAGTTTAGCGGAAACAAGTTGTATTATAGGGAACTCATTGGTATGTGGCAATTCGCCTTACTTTCTGTTACGAAGTGTTCATTGGGAAACAACGACATTGTATGGACCGTTTTGGTGCATTGGAGTTACTCTTTCCTATATTGAAGACGACTTCACATAGAACTCGTTACATTTGCATAACGACTTGGTATGTGGGAGTTTTTTTTTCATGTGGATAAAGAGTAAGTTCATAGCATATTTGGGAATGGCCTTGTATATGGGACTTACGTTTCCCTACGTGAAGGGGAGTTTAGCGGAAACACGTTGTATTATAGGGAACTCATTAGTGAGTGGCAATTAGCCTTAGTTTCTGTTACGAACTGTTCATTGGGAACCCACAACATTTTACGGATCGCTTTGGTGCATTAGAGTTACACTTTCCTAAACTAAATAAGACCTAATATATAACTTGTTACATTTTATGGAACACCTTGGTACGTGGGAGTTATGTTTCCCTATAGAAAAAGAGAGTGTTCATGGCATGTTAGGGAATACCTTTGTTCATGGGACTTATACTTCCCAAAGGTGAATGGGATTTTAGCGGAAACACGTTGTATTATAGGGAACTCATTGGTATGTGGCAATTTGCCTTACTTTCTATTACGAAGTGTTCAATGGGAACCCACGACATTGTACGAATTGTTTTGGTGCACTGGAGTTACTCTTTCCTATATTGAAGAAGGCTTCACGTAGAACTCCTTCTTGACTAGATACTCGTGTTGTCACAGTGGTGGAGATGTGGTCGAAATGCAAACTTATGACAGAACTCGGTAACAGAAAATGATTGAGAGTAGAAACACGTCCTTAAAACACAGAGAGTGAGAGTTTCCTTTGTACTATATATTTTCTGTGTGAGGAGTCTGGTCGGTCAGGTCAAATTCGTGCATAATTGGTTACGATTACTTGTCGTGTGTAGTTTATTAGTGAGACCAGGTAGTTCGGGCTGATCTGTATGCATATTAGGTTTATTGTTCTAGGAATTATCTGTCTAATAATTCATTGTGTTTGATTGAACTCCAATTTAATCGATCTTTTCATTTGTGAACATGAGCGTTTCTATTCAGTTTGCTTGAGGACAAGCAAAAGCTTAAGTGTGGGGTATTTTGATGACACTCGATTTGACGTGATTATCAGCCTCATTTAAGCGACATTTCCTTGCTTAAGACATGGTTTTTAGGGTAGAATAACGAATATTCAATCAATTTCCCTATCTCGTGCCATTTGTGTTACCTTGGCCCATTTCGGGTCTATTTGATGGTTTTCTAGTGTTTTTATGTTAGCACAGGTTTTTGCCGTCAAATAAAGTAGCCAAGGACTTGTCAAAGGCGTTAGAACCTCGAGGAATTGCACCGGAATCGATCAAAGGAGCCAATCAAGTCAAACAAATTCCTGCCCGGTTTACAAAGGAATTTTCGCCGAAAATACACTAGGATTTTCGGCAAAAATATGCTCACAAATCACTGATGACCGGCTGAAGGAAGTTTTCGGCGAAAATTCATAGTTTTCGACCGAGAACTTGTTGACCGAAAATTACAAGAGATATCAGCCGGCGGACCGTCCATTTACACCAGGATTTTCGGCGAAAATAACCCATTATTTTCGGCGAAAATGTTAGAAGAAATCCGGCTGAGTTAGGGTTAAGTATAAATACTTAACCGGCGGCCCAAATCAGAGAGATCTCATAATATCAATTATAATTTCCAGACCTAGAAGTTCGGGAGAGAGTTTAGAGAGTTCGAAGAGCCAGAAAGAGATCGTGACGCCATCCCTTCACCTCGGAGACTCGGAGCTAGGATTGAAGATTACCGGAGATTGAAGCTTCACGGATCCGTCAAATTAGGTTTTACAGTTCTTCTCTGTCCTTCCTACTTGAGATGTATTCCTTGTTTGTTTTCGATTCTCTTGTTTCTGATATGAGTAGCTGAACTCGTAGAGCTTAGATTAGATGAACCCTAAGTGACCCAGGGCTTTAAAGCGGTCACGGATCGGCGGTAATTAGATTCGAAGTTCAATCAGTTTCTCTTTGCATGGTTGTTTTGTTCTTCATTGTTTATGTTTCTTCTCTAGTTGATCGCCTAGATTAGGTTTTTGCAAGCTAGAGTTAGTCGCCAGACATCTTCCTGCTTTGGCGCATAAACTTGTCTTACTTGATCACCTAGTTTAGATTCTTGTTAAGCTGAGGATAGAAGCGAACGCTCGCCTCTCTTTAAAACATCAAATCAACCAATTAACCTTATAATTGGAGTGTGCCTTTCGTAGGAACCGATTAGGGTTAATCCGCTTCAAGAGTAACTCATAAATCACTAGTAATTGCACCAGTTAAGTTAAGTCGTTGCGAGAGGCGACCGTACCCACTACAACAGAACGGAGGTTTTGTCACAGGCCGTCTGCGACAGAAAAAGCGGCCTGTGACAAAGCTCGTCGCAGGCGTAAAGATTTGTCGCAGGCAAGTGCCTGCCTGTGACAAGTTTGTCGCAGGCGGCCTGCGACAAGGAATTGTCTGCGACAAGTTTGTCGCAGGCGGCCTGCGACAAAGCGTTGTCTGCGACAAGCTTTGTCGCAGGCCGCCTGCGACAAAGCTTTGTCTGCGACAAGCTTTGTCGCAGGCGGCCTGCGACAAAGCTTTGTCTGTGGCAAGCTTTGTCGCAGGCCGCCTGCGACAAAGCGTTGTCTGTGACAAACTTTGTCGCAGGCCGCCTGCGACAAGGCTCAAGTGCCTGCGACAAAACTTCGAATGACCCCCCTTCTTCGACTCTCAGAGATCAGTTTCTCCGAACTACACTGAAATTTTCTCTGAATTCTCTCCTCCGAATACTTCCTCCTCCGACTTCTTCCTCCGGCGGACAATACTCTCCCTCTCCGAGCGGTTCCTCCTTCTCCTCTGGTGCCTCCTCCGACTGCTTCTTCCTCCGCCGTCTGTTCTTCCCCCTCCGACAGTCTCCCCCTCCTCTGGCTGGACTGTTCTTCCCCCTCCGACCGTTTCCTCCTCCTCCGACTCTTTCTCCGACGGACTGCTGAGGAACGACTGCTTCCTCCGAAGGTATCTGCTGTATCCTTTAGCAATTTCTGATTATTTGGTATTTGCTGAACCTGACTACTGCCATCTATCTCCAGATACACCCGCAATCTACGGACACGTAAACTCCAGCTTCTATCTGCAATCACGCTCACGCTCACCAACAGAAGGTATTCTTGGTTAATCAACTGATCAAATTCACCATTATTCGACTTGATCATCCCCTAACTGATTATGGTATAATGTATGTTGTCTAGCTATTCAAACGGAGAATCTTCACTTGTTCATCAGATTCGGACGTTCGTTCATCTGTCCGAGTTAGTTAGGTAAGATCATATGTTCTTCATTTTGACTTTCTTTACTATTTCGTTTTCTGGTTCCAATACTATTTTCCTGATCTTTGAATTCGTGGTGATTTGCAGTTTGTTCTTGTTCTTGCGGCAGTCCGTCGGGTTTTTTTTTGTCATATCGTTCTTTCGAAGGATTTTCCATCTGGTAATTTGTTTTCTCTTAATTTTTTTCATAATTAATTAGAATAATTTTGTATTCTAATATGATTATCTTAAATTTTTTGTATCAGGTTTTGTATTATATTTGTTCTCGTAGAAGTTTTTGATTTCTTTCATCAATTTCCAGGTACGAAATTTATATAAGTAATTGGCCCCTTTAAAATATATGCATGTAAAGAAACCGATTTAAAGAAACTGATTTGATATAAATATATGCATGTTTGCCCTTTTATAAGTATAGTATTTACAACTACAAATTATATAAATTATAAATGCTTAAAATTAATTACTATGCATGAAAATTATTAGGTATAAACTATTCACCTTTTTAATTTATAAGTGAAATATATGCATGTAAAATATTAGGTAGTATAACGATTCTTTCTGTGTAATGTATAAGTGAAATATATGCATGTAAATTATTAGTACACTATGCACCTTTTTTATGTATAAGTGAAATATATGCATATAAATTATTAGTACGTAACTATTCACCTTTTTTATGTATAAGTGAAATATATGTATGTAAAATATTAGGTAGTAACTATACACCATTTTTTATATACACGTGAAATATATGCATATAAATTATTAGGTAGTAACTATATATTTAACCACTTAACATTACTGTATATATTTACCAACTTACGTCAAACTAAGTTTGTAAATACAGTATTTGAACGATTAACTGTTATAATTAGGTAAACTTAGCGTAAAGCTAAGTTGATTACAATTTTTTTTTTTCATTACTTGATAACAAATTAAAACTAACACTCATTAGTTCAATATAGATGGATAAGTCTTGGATTCGAAAGCCGCGTCATACTCATGAGTATTACGTTGGCGTTCAACAATTCCTTGACTTTGCAATCTCCAACGCAATTGATGGAGTCAATATACTCTGTCCTTGCCCAAAATGCAACTTCAAGAAGTGGAAGCCACGAGGTGAAGTTAATCAACACTTGCTGGCAAAAGCATTTCCATCTTCATACGATGTATGGAATTTGCATGGAGAGTTAATCACCGACTTCGGAGCATCAACTTCTATACTTGAGCCAGAACTAATCATTCATGATCAAGAAGCAACTCCGCCATTACTGGTTGAGGAACAACCAGTACTTGAGCCAGACTTATTCCAGAACATGGTCAATGACGCATTTGAAATACAGGGGTCACATGATAACCCCAACGTGCGTCTCGATGATGATGAATTCCCACAAGGAGGCGATGTACCAATGCCAGATTTACCTAGCATGCAACCAGATGATGAGTTCTTCCGCATATTGAAAGATGGTGAAGTGCCATTATATGATGGTTGTACAAGTCATACCAAGTTGTCTTTCATGATCAGCTTATATCACATCAAGTATATGCACAAAATCAGTGATAAAGCAATATCAAAGATACTGGAGTTGCTTCGCAAAGCTTTTCATACCGCCAAAATTCCAGCATCTAACTATGAAGTTAAGAAGACAATCAGAAAACTTGGGTTGTCCTACACCAGAATTGATGCATGCAAGAATGACTGCATCTTATATATCGGAGAAGATAGTGAGGCTAAGGAATGCCGAGTGTGTGGGGTGTCTCGATTCAAGGATGTGGGGAAGAATACAGGTGGAAAAAGGCGAAAACCTCACCCGAGAAGGTCTTTCGGTATTTTCCATTAATACCTCGGTTGAAGAGGTTGTACATGTGCCCTTACACAGCAGAAGATATGACTTGGCATGCTACGGAGAACATAGCAGATGATGGTATGGGTAGACATCCTAGAGACGCAGAAGCTTGGAAAATTTTTGATTCCAAGTACCCGGAATTTGCTGTTGATCCACGAAACGTCAGACTTGGGCTTGCAACAGATGGCTTCAATCCATTTGGCACCATGAGCATAAGTCATAGCACATGGCCGTTTGTGCTAATCCCATACAACACTCCACCATGGTTGTGTATGAAGCAGACAGGTCTTATATTGTCTGGCATCGTTCCTGGTCCTAAGATGCCTGGAAATGACCTAGACGTCTATTTGCAGCCACTGATTGAGGAGTTACAAACTTTGTGGGTTGGTGTTCAAGCTTATGACTCGGTGAAGAAAGAATCTTTCACCTTGAGAGCAGCATTGATATGGACTATAAGTGATTATCCTGGCCTTTGCAACTTGTCGGGATGGAATACACACACAGCACTGTCGTGTCCGACTTGTATGTATGATGCAGAACCACTTCGGCTAAAAGCTTCTGGGAATAAACCATGTTTCATGAGTAGTAGGAGGTTTTTGCCAATGAATCATCGGTTTCGATCCCAAAAGTCCAAGTTCAATGGGAAAGTGGACAAAAGGAGTCCACCGAAGGTTTCTACTGGGACTGAGGTTTTGGCACAAGTGGCTAATATTAATGTCACATTTGGTAAGACACAACCGAAAGAATCGGGACCAGCACCACAGTGGAGGAAAAAAAGTATCTTCTTCAATCTGCCGTACTGGGAATTCAATCTGTTGCGTCATAATCTGGATGTGATGCATATAGAAAAAAATGTTTGTGATAACATTTTGTTCACTTTGCTCAATGACAAGAACAAAAGAAAAGACCATTTGGCTGCAAGACAAGATCTGAAAGAAATGAAGATTCGAAGCCAATTGTGGCCTTTGGATGATGGTAAAACATGTCCTGCTGCCTCATTCACTCTCGATAAAAAGAAAATTGAAATGGTCTTGAAGTCATTGAAGGGAATGTCATTTCCAGATGGGTATGCTAGCAATATCGCAAGGTGCGTGGACCTAAATAATCGGAAGATGCTAGGCCTAAAGAGTCATGACTCGCATATGCTTCTACATGACTTGTTACCTCTTGCGATACGAAATGTGTTGCCCGTCTCAGTTGCAAGGGTCTTGGTTGAACTTGGCTCCTGCTTTAAAGAGTTATGTTCTCCTGTGGTTAACATACCTGAGCTTGACAAGCTTCAAGATAGATTTGTCATAGCTCTATGTCACATGGAGATGATTTTTCCGCCGTCTTTCTTCACTGTTATGGTACACCTAGTCTTACACCTAGTTGATGAAGTTCGACGGGGAGGACCAGTTCAGTATCGGTGGATGTATCCAATTGAAAGGTATACTCTTACATTCATTGTCTTCCTATGTAATTGAGTATGTTCTTCGAAACTGATACCTACAATAATTCATTATTTAGGTACTTGGGTAAACTAAAAACCTTCGTTGGAAATAGAGCACATCCAGAAGGATCAATTGCTGAAGGTTGGCTGTCGGAGGAGCTGTTCAATTTCTCATCATTGTATTTTAACGATGATGTGGAGACAAGATACAATCGTCCAAAACGTGTCGCGACTGAGCCAGAAGTTCTGACCGATGAACAAGCCTCCATCCTCATTTCTAAAGGTGTACCCATAGGAAATGGTGACTCTTTCAAACTATCACAATTAGAGTGGACTCAAGCGTTTCATTACGTGTTGGTGAACAGTCCAGCCGCACAACCATTGTTGAGGTAAATAGCTTGTTACAAGTTGAGCATATCCACCAATACCAATGTTAACATATATTTATCTTCTAGAGAATGTGAAGTGGAAACTAGAAGAGAGTTGGGAAGGCGTGCTAGTGAAACTGCGATAAACAAAGCGGTGCACAGAAAGCTTGTTAGCTGGGTTCAGAAGAAGGTATTCTTATTAGCTTCGAGCTAGTACATATGTTAGCTATGTATATATGCAATCAAACTGACATATATACCATAACCTGAATAGATTTTGGACGGATCCACAAGTCACAGTGAGGATTTGATGACACTGGCTAGGGGACCAAATGTTCATGCAAGGCGGTTCACTATTTATGACATTAATGGGTATCGCTTTCGAACGATTGCTCGTGAAGAAGGCTTGAAAACCCAGAACAGTGGTGTTGCTGCAAAATTTGGTACCGACAGTGTCTCGAGCTCCTCTGACAACAATCCAATTCGCAGTGACATATGGTTTTATGGGAAACTTGTGGATATAGTCGAACTGGATTATTATTCCCGTACAATCACGCTATTCAAGTGTAAGTGGGCTGATACAGTTACTCCGACATGGGTGAAGAAAGATGCACTCGGAATAACTATGGTCAACTTCAATCACTTGCGAGATGTCGGTGACAAAGTTGAAGATGAGCCATATGTAAGTGCATCTGATGCACGTATGGTGTTCTATGTGGATGACACAAATGATCCGGAATGGTGTATACCGGTTCATTGCAAGCCAAGAGACACGTATGAGATGGGAGATGAGGGAGCTATTTCGCACGAATGTTGTTTGTCGTTAGCTCCACAACATCTTCCTGTAACTGACAATATTCCTGATTTACAAATTGTGGGAAATGGTGTAATTAATTTCGAGAATGAGTAGAACAATATAAAGTTTGTTATTGTATAACGATCTTTATGTTATGACAATATTATTGTCTACCAATGCAATAGACATACGTTGATAACATTACTTTTCATCTCATTTATTTAGCAATGGCTTCTGGTAGTGCCGATGAGAGGAGTCCCAGTCCTACTCGATCTGTGCCTACTGAGGATACTGTTGCAACAGGCTCTTCTACTTCTTCCTCCTCTGAGCGACACACCCATGAGCTTACTATCGTCGGTTAGTAACGTCTAATACCCAAAACCATCCATATTGAATATTTTAATTAAATATTACAAACATGAATACTTAGAGCATAGTTTTGTGCAGATCGTGGCGGTCAGACAAAGGTCATAAAGATCAAGTTTAAGGACCACCGTCGAGCCACCTCTGACGGAAATAAGATCTTGTTCAACCTCGACAACCTAGGACTCCAGCCTGGTGGACCACTGGCGTCCTTTATTGGCAAGTATGTGGGGGAGTGTGCTAGGATCTGGACGTACTACCCCATCTACCCTCCCTCCTGGAAGCATGTGCCGGACGCGACGAAGACACGTGCTTTCCAGCAGTTCTTCTTGGTAAGAAACTTTGGACTTATCAAATGAATTTAATATTACTAGCCAATTAATTAGAACTCCATTTTAAACTTATTTTTTTTTCTGTTTAGGGCAAGTTCTATTGCGACTCGGACCTGCTGCCAGCTGCTCGGAAATATTGGGATCACGCTATATCGCGCCTTTGGGGCAAAGCAAGGCTTGATGCGTGGAGGGCAAAGGTGAAATATGCCAAGGACAACAACCTTCCCTACGAGTGGGTTCGTCAAAACCCCCCTCAAGGTTGTCCGGATAGTGATTGGCTGGCATACATGACATATGTAGAGTCTCAAGAGTTCAAGGTATTTTACCAAATTAACCATTTCATAAACAAATCACATAATCGTTCCAAAATGAACTTTTCATCCTTTTTTTGGTACAGGATTCAGTTGCCAGGAACAAGGCCAACCGAGCTTGTCTAGAAGAAAACCATACTGGAGGGTCTAGACCTTGGAGGTTGTATATTGAGGACGAGCAGCGGAAGACGGGTTTGCGACCTACGAGGGGGCAAGTCTTCATCAAGTTCTACAGTTGGCCGAACGGTGAACCCAAGAGCGCGCATGCTGGAGCAATAATGGTTAGCAGATTATTGTTAGTAAATGTGTTTGTGAAATTCTAAATTAAGAGGAAAATAACTGTCTTATTGTACATTCAAATTTCAGGATAGTATTCGTCGTTCGGAGGCTGCTGGATGTCCGCGGGAGTGGGGTCCAAATGACTCACTAGGAAGAGCTCTGAACAAGCCAGAGCACCGTGGTCATGTCCGGATGATGGGTCGACGCTTTACTCAAGCCCTGGTAATTATTTATTATCATAGTCATAATTTAAAGATAATTTAAATTATGCATGATGTTCACTAATCAATTTTGTGTTATTATAGGTATTCGGGACCAATGCAGAGTCAGCCTCGACGGCAACTGGAAGTATTACTTCCAGACAGACTCCAGCTCGTGCCCACGATGCAGCCTATGACCAGCTCAGCCAGAAGCTCGCAGACACTGAGGCCAAGCTTGCAAACACGCAGACGGAGCTTGCAGCCACTCGGGAGTGGATGGGTCAATTGCAGGACATTGTGCTTACTCTGAAGCAGCAGGTCCAACAGCCATCGTCTGGGTCTGCTCCATCCATGCCTTCTTCTTCCCATGTGCCTCCGGTCGTTCCTGCGGTCCAGCCTCGCGGTCCTGATTTAAGTGTTGATGAGCTTAGTCAGTGGTTTGATGACAATGCTGGAGATGCATTTTTGGATGCATTGAATGAGGTACTTATAATTACTAGATAATGTTAATTTTTAATTTCTGTGTTTGACAAGTAAATGTTTTTTTTTTTGTGTTATTGTAGGCTAATGAAGCTCCTCCTCCTCAAGGCCAACAGTTTGCAGAGTTCCAGGGTTCATGGGGACACTAGAGAGTTGTTGATTGTATTTGTACTTTATTTGTATCAAATTTATCATGTACTTTATTTGTATTATGTGATTGCATTCGTTCTTTATTTGTATTGTATTTATCATGTACTCTACATTTGTTTGTTAGGATTGTATGATTGTACTATGATTTTGTCATTTCAATTGTAGGATTGTATTTTGAGAATTTAACTAGTTTGTTAGGATTTCGTTTAAGGTATTCAGAACAATGTTCTCGTTCAATCCGGCAGAAAATCAATAATGGCCCAATCTGTGTGTGGTCAACCCACGAAAAATTCAGAAAAAAGCCCGATGAAAAACCCACTAAAAAGCCTGCAGGCCAACGAAACCCAGTCCAGTATGAGCCAAAAATCGGCCCAAGAAACACAGCCAAGAGGCCCAAGAAGGCCGGCCCGGCCAGATTAGGCTCTTTGTCACAGGCAGAAGTTTGTCACAGGCCGCCTGCGACAAAGGTTTGTCACAGACGGCCTGTGACAAACTTCTGCCTGTGACAAACGTTTGTCACAGGCGTTGCCTGCGACGCGCTGTCTGTGACAAAGTTTGTCGCAGGCAGACGTTTGTCGCAGGCCGCCTGTGACAAACGTTTGTCACAGGCGGCCTGCGACAAACGTCTGCCTGCGACAAACTTTGTCACAGACAGCGCCTGCGACAAAACACGCTTTGTCGCGGCTTATTTTGTCGCAGGCAAAAATGCACTTTGTCGCAGGCGGTGCCTGCGACAAACCTTGTACTTTGTCACAGGCCTGCCTGCGACAAACTGCATTTTTGCCTGTGACAAAAAACCCGTTCTGTTGTAGTGACCCGGGCGACTAATTAATCTTGGTAGTTAGAACGGATAGAGCGAACGTTCGCCGGTCTTAAACCTAAGGGTTAGGAGTTATGGTGGTGTTTAGAAATTGATTGAATGAGAATTGAAAACCGCTGGTCTTGTGATTGTTGTTGCTTTGGTGATCTAAGGGGGATTCAAAATCTAAGCTTGTCTGTCGTCTGTCCAAACCAATCAATCATTCTGTCTTTTAATTTCATTTTAATTTCCCTACATCTTAGTTTAGAAGCCGTGGAACTCACACCACGCACAACGTGTTTAAACTTGGATAAATTGCCAGCTTCTTTGAGTAGTCAATTAGAAGAAACCCTGTGGAATACGATCTGCTTAGCTTTCCAGCTTGGTAGTTATTTGATACCGCTAAAACTGTAGCATCATGGGCGGACTGCGCGGGTGGTCGACCAACGATGACGGGAGGGAGAGGGGCGGCGTCAGATAGTTGAGGGGCATCGAACTCGAGCTGGAGTGTGGCTTGGATGGCGGCGGGGTCGTCGGACGAGAGGATGGAGACGAGCGGCTGTGGAGGTCCGACACCGGCGGTCCTAGCTCTGCCGGCGGTGTGGTGGTTTGATGGGGCGGTCGGTGATGGAGTTTCCTGGGGGGAGGGTTTCGGCTGGCGAGAGGAAGAGAGGAGAGAGAGAAGAAATGCGAAAATGGAAGGGAAAAGAAAGACTTACCCGTTCATTTGGGAGCTTACACGGCGTGTAAGCTATGTAGTGCAATAGCTTACACGGCATGTAAGCTTTTACAAGGGGGTTTACACAGCTGTGTAAACCCACTGTGTTTTTCAGCTCTCCTTGGGTTCTCTATTCCGAATTTTGGCCAATTTATTGCAAATTGGTCACTCCTCTTCCTGCAAACAATATATTTTTTTTTGATGAATAATTAGTGGTTATATTTCATCAAAAAACATGAAGAGCATACAAGCTATGACTAGCTACCGAAACATCGACTCAAACAAGTCATACAAATCACAGCTAATTACAGGTTCAACTCCTCCCGGATCTCTCTACCATTCTTATGACAACTTGCAAAAAGACTAAGGTCCTGCCTAATCCTCCCACATAGGCCTAGCTCATCAATCCTTGTCTTTGCAAAAACTCTTCGACACCTCTCACGCCAAAGTTCACTGATCACAGCACACCATCCTAGCTTCTTAGCGTTACTTTTTGAGCTGGAATCACCCCATCTAGTTGTCACCATGTCCACCATATTGTCCCAAGAGAGAGCTGCCAGCCCTGGTAAGAAGTTCTGCAAACAGTTCACAGCAAAGGTACAGCTGACAAAGAGGTGGTCTCTGCTTTCAGCACTCTGATTGCACAATGTGCAGGTCACATCCACACCAGGATTCCACTTGATCACCTTATCCATCGTAAAAATACGATTTTGTAGAATAGTCCAGAGGAGTAAACTATTTCTTGGAATTGAATATCCTGTCCAAAGCAAGGAACTCCAGCTGACCAGAGGTTTTTTGTTCCTGATTGACTCCCAAACCACAGAAACCTTGTATTTTGGCATATACTGTCCATCCCACATTACATCACCCTCAGTGTCAAAAGTGATGTGTCTCCTGGCTTCTTCTCTGAGTTTCATAACCTCACCCCAATGCCACGACCCTGTAGAACTGTTAAAGCTCCAAATATCTCGGCCTTTTACTCAGTAATACCCAATATATTCAACCCAAATAATACCCAATATATATTTTCGACTATTTTCTATCATCCGGACTCAACCGACTCGACACAAAATTCTCAAAATGACTCAAAATAAATAAAAATTGACTCGATAAATTTAAAATGACTCCAGCCGTGGGTTGCCTCCCACAAAGCGCTCTTGCTTAACGTCCTTGAGCCGGACGATACCTGGATGGCGATCAAGAGACATCCCAACTCAGGATTTCTCTTAGGCTCGAGTCGGAGTTCATAAAATACAGCTTCGAAGATCCTCCGGTAAGTGTGAACTTCTTCCCGTTTGCGTGAATTAGCTTAGTTCGTCCATCGGGAAGATGACCAGAAATTTTAAATGGCCCGAACAGTTCTTTCGAAGGCGCGTCCTTCTCTTTATTCTCCTTCTTCCTCTTGCCAGGATCTTTAGCTTTTGGCAATTCATGAAGGGATGCCGTCGGCTGCTCCTTCTTTCTCAGCTTCTGTGCCGACAACTCATTCTTCAGATTAGGGACTTGTTCAACACCTGGCAAGAAGATTTCTGCAGAAACTCTAGATTTTTCATTAGTAACGGAGTTGACCGAAGTCAACTCCACAGCTTCAACAGATAAGCAGTGCGCCTCTTCTTTGACAGGGACTTGCATACCGTCCTTGAGACGGAATGTCATGGTATCCTTGCCGACCCTTAATGTCAACGAGCCATTCGGGACATTAATGGTAATGCCGGCTGTCGCCATAAATGGTCGGCCTAGGAGAAGAGTGACATCTTCCCCTCGGGTATCCATAACAACAAAATCAGCTAGAATAGTGAAGGGACCACAACTGACAACCACGTCTTCTATTAATCCCCTAGGTAATTTAACATATCTGTCGGTAAACACTAGATGCATGCTAATCGGTTTCAATTCTCCTAGGTTCATTTTTTCATACAAGCAGGTAGGCATGACATTAATGGAAGAACCTAGATCAATTAAACTATGATCAATTTTCACATCATTAATAGTGCAAGGCAAAGTAAAAGCACCGGGATCGCGACACTTATCTTGGGGAGGTATGGCGGTCGTCTGGCTGTGGATCGCGGAGCATTCTTCCTCGAGGGAGACGGCAGTAAACTCTCCCTTCTTCTTATTCTTCGCAAGATCCTTCGTGACTTTTCCAACATCCGATATCATCTGGATAGCATCAGTAACTGGTATCTTGATATCTGTGTTCTTCAAGTATCCATACCACTTTCTGTACCGGGTATCATGATCTTTCTCATTTGATTGCGCAGCCTTAGGAAACGGAATCCGAGGCTAATATGGAGGAAGAGGTGGTGCAGGTGATGCCTTTGTTAGGGGAGGTGGGGCAGCCACCTCTTCCTCTTCTTCTTTATCCTCCTCCTCGATCTCTGGCTCGTCAATGGCTATAACATCAAGAATTATGGCCGGATCAGGAGCTACAGGACCAGCTAATTGCTTGCCACTTCTTGTGGAGATGGCCTTGACGTGCTCCTTCCTAATGGTAGGGTCGTCTTAAATTGATGATTGATTAAGGAGGGGGCTACTAGTTAGTAGGCTAAACATGTTATTCAACATGCTCTCCACTCGTTGACCTCGATCTTCATGATCTCAATTTAAGATGGCTTGAAGCTTGAATTTCTCTTCGTGGTTATCTAGTCTTGCCAAGATCAGGTCGAGCTTCTTCTCTATCTCGATTTCCTAGGTATTCTCAAACGTGTAATTCTCAGGCTGCTTTCCTCTGGTGAATCCAGGGGGATCTTGATCAATAAAATTCACTTCCCCTATAGACCAGTTATTTGCTGTACCGAAGATCTTCTTCATTTCTTTATGTACTTCGCTCTTGATCTAATCTTCACGGCTTGGTTGGCTCTTAGCTGCTCCAAACTGTCTCTCCCAGTTTCTCGACTTAGATGCGCAGTTTGCAAAGTGGAGAAGAGCAGCTTCTGGTGCGAGTGCGGTGTAGTCGCCATCAGCTAAGAAGTTAACCCATTTAGCAGATTCTTCGTTCATCCCTCGGGCAAAGAACTTGGCTAGTTGTCCCTGATTGAATCCATGATGAGGGCAATCGTAGAGAAGCTTTTGGAATTCGTTCCAAGCATCATATAAGCTTACTCCTCTCTTCTGAACAAATCTGGCAATGTTGTCCTTGTAAAAAGTAGTTCTTGAAGGAGGAAAGTATTCCTCTACGAAGTCTTGAGCTAGACTATCCCAATCGGTGTAGTGGCCAGGTGGTTTCATACTGACCCATATCTTGGCATCGCCTCTAAGGGAGAATGGAAAGACTCGTAAGCATAATGTGTTCTTACCGAGGTTCCCACTCTTGAAGGTCTCACACATGGCTAGGAAGTTCGCCAAATGTGTGTAGGGGTTATCTTGCGGCTTCCCTTCAAACTGAACATCCCTAGAGATCATTTCCAGGAAGGGAACTGTGATCTCATAGTCAGGATCATCATCGTTGTGCGGCACAGCGATGCTAGATAAAAAATTAGCCGCACTTGGTTTATAGTAATCCGTCATGGTGCGTTGAGCAACCATTACGGAAGGAGAAGGTGGTAGTGAATCTGAAGTAGTGGATGAAGCGGATGAAGATGAGGAGTTCTCCTTCAACTCCTCGATCTTAATAGGAGTAGGAAGTGTAGGAGGAATGATTCTAACTTGCTTCTGAACTCGCGGTCGGTTTGGCGGAGCAGAACTACCCGGCTTAAACAGAGAATGAGTGAGCGAGCGGTTCATAAACCTGTAAAACAACCTACATGCAACAAAAGCAAACATAACCGGCGTAAAATCAAAGTGTGATGAAATGTGAAAGATGGAAGGGTAGAAGAATAAAATGCCAACTCTTCTTTCAAACAATATAGAAGAGTCCCCGGCAACGGCGCCAATTTGATGAGCTGCAGAATGGTGATCAAATGCTACTAAGCTGGAAGCTAAGCAGATCGTATTCCACAGGGTTTCTTCTAATTGACTACTCAAAGAAGCTGACAATTTATTCAGGTTTAAACACGTTGTGCGTGGTGTGAGTTCCACGACTTCTAGACTAAGATGCTGGAAAATTAAAATGAAATTAAAAGACAGAATGATTGGTTGGTTAAGACAGACGACAGACAAGCTTAGATTTCGAATCCCCCTTAGATCACCAAGGCAACAGCAATCACCAGACCAGTGGTTTGTCAATTCTCATTCAATCAATTTCTATACACCACCATAACTCGTGACCCTTAGGTTTAAGACTGGCGAACGTTCGCTCTATCTGATCTAACTACCAAGATTAATTAGTTGCCCGGGTACGGTCGCCTCTCGCAATGACTTAACTTAACTGGTGCAATTACTAATGATTTATGAGTTACTCTTGAAGCGGATTAACCCTAACTAGTTCCTACGAAAGGCACACTCCAATGAATAGGTTAACTGGTTGAATTGATGTTCTAAAGTGAGGCGAGTGTTTGCTTCTATCCTCAGCTTAACAAGAATCTAATCTAGGTGATCAAGAAAGACAAGTTTTAATGTTTTAAAGCAGGGAAGCTGTCTGGCGACAAACCCTAACCAATACAAACCTAATCTAGGCGTCAAATAGACAAGAAACGCAGTACAACAATGAAGAACAAAACAACCATGCAAAGAGAAACTGATTGAACTTTGAATCTAATTACCGCCGATCCGTGACCGCTTTAAAGCCCTGGGTCACTTAGGGTTCATCTAATCTAAGCTCTACAAGTTTAGCTACTCATATCTGACAAACAAGAATCAAAGACGACAGAAGGATTCATCTTGTACAAAGGAAGAACAGAAAAGGATCTGAAAAACCTAATTTCGGATGATCCGTGAAGCTTCGATCTTGAGAGTCTTCAATTCCTAGCTCCGAGCGTCTTCCGGGATGGATTGACGGCGTCACGATCTCTCCGATAGCTCCGGAATACTCTCTCAACTCTCCTCAAGTCGTGGCTGATCTCTCTCTATTGAATATTAACAAATCTTTCTTTGAAAAGTCTATTAATACCCCCGAAAACCCTTTCCTTGTTGGAAAAGTTGAGAATTTCCCGTCTGGGGAGCTTACACGGCGTGTAAGCTCACAGTCCAAAATGCAGCGTTTTGAGCTGTGCATAACTCCAACTTGTTTCGATCATTCCCGCTCCGTTTGAACTCCAATTTGGTCTCCGTTTGAAGTGCTGGACTCGTGAGAGAGTCCTCTATAATATGGTAACCTGGGGATCAACATAAAAGCTCAAAAAAAAGGGTAAAAATAACCGAGAAATTGACAATGTACGTACTAGGAGCCGATAATCACAAAGTTATGACAAATGCACCAAATACTCATCAAAATGGCATCAAAGGGTATGAAATCTTGCTTAAATGGGGCTGATAATCACATCAAATTGAGTGTCATCAGAACTCTAACATTCTTGCTAAGATTGTATTAAAGAAGTGAGCACAGATTCTCGTAGAAAATCCACCTGAAGATCTCAAAGATGTTCTCTGTGAGAACATTAAAAGTTCTCATCGAGAACTTATTAAGGAAAGAATGCCAGTTCTTGTCGCCGGTTCCCAATTACATTGCACTAATATTCTCGGCGGGAACATTCAAAGTTCTCACCGAGAACTCCCCTCTTTTCGGGTACTAATTGGAAAACCTATATAAAGAAGGAGCGGCGCAAGAGACTGGGTGTAACATCCCAGCCCAACTGAACGGTTTGGAACTCAAGTTTGAGTGTTTGAGACATTGGAAAAAATTTTCTTGAGGCCCCATCGAAGTCCGAGACGTTCGTAATTGAGTCGGGTTGAAGTTACAAGCTAGTACGCGAAAATTTGTCAAGGTGGGCAGACCATGATACATGGCCGTGTATCAGCAATACACGCCCTGTATCATGATACATGTCGTGTATCTGTAATACACGCCGTGTTTCATGCTCTGACTATAAACGGATGATTTTTCATGGATTTCCATAACTTTCCCTTCTTTCTCTTTCCCCGAAAATCCCTTTGACGAACCAAAAACCCCCCAAACTTCAATCCTTGATTCCGGGAGTTGTAGAGCTCCGATTGGCAATCCGTTTCTTGCTACGCGCTTCTGGAGATGAGAGGAAGAGATTGAATATCATGGTTTCTGTTATTTCGGAGCTGGGCGCTGTCGGTGGAAGAAGGAAGAAGCAACGTTTTTTGTGTTTGAGAGCTTGGCTGTTCAGGTTTTCTAGAAATGTTTAAAGCCTCGTCTTCTTGTCAGGTGAGGTTTTAGCGTATGATAGGTAGTATGGTTGGTGTGAGGAGTTGTAACTTTGACTTAGAAGAATATAGGGATTGCATGAAATTGAAGAGAGTAAAAAAGGGAAAACTGTACTGCAACTGATTGTGATGTGAATTGTGATGATTGATGCTTGTTGTGTGGTTGTTAATTGATGCATTGATTGATGATTATGAGCTGTTGTGATGTGGTTGGATTTGGGGAAATGATTAACAATGATGTTGTAAGGATCAGACTTAGTAACAAGTGTAGGAGGGTTGGGATGTGATTCTGTAAACTGTTTCTGTATCTTGTGTTGTCAGTTGTGTTTGTAGGAGGGTGGTCCTGCCAATGTGGGGTCACCCTAATCAATGATGAACATGTGGATGGCCCTGCCAATGTGGGGTCGTCCTATAAAAGTTGAACAGGAGGGTAACCCTAAGACTCACGACATGGCTATCCCTGTACTTGCAGATGGGGGTGGCCGGTGAGCTAGCCGTTTACCCTTAAAATGTTGTGTAATATGGAATTATTGAATGAAGTGTGATGTGATTGTAAATGTGTGATGAAATGATGCTATGTGATATTGGATGGATTGATGTTACGTGTTGTTGGCTGAATTGATGTTATGCGATGGCTTGGGTGAAATTGATGTTGTGTGTGAAGATGGTTGTTAATTTATTTAGGGTGGTAGACTTATGACTTAGAATTGGTAAGGGAATTTGTACGTGGAAGTGGACAATAGAATTGGTACGTGGAATTGGCTAACTGAATTAGTTAAGGGAATTGGACAATGGAATTGGCTAGAGGAATTGGGACTTGGTTAGATTGATTGAAATTGCATTGTTGATTTGTGTAGTTGATTGGATTGTGGTAAGTAGAATGTGGTCCGGAATTAGTTTAATGATGAAGTTAATGACAAAACTGTTGATAGACTTGATGACTGGAATTGGATGGTTTTGATGAGGAGATTGTTGATGGACGGATTTGATGGATGAATTTGATGAATGAAGTTAATTGTTGTAATTACTTGAAATAATAGAATCTGAAGGAGCCAACGTTACCCCAAGGATATGTGATTGAGTCAGGTCTACGTGGGTAGATCACCTCGGTTGGATACTGAGGATTAGTAATCGGGTCAGGTCTATGGTGGTAGATCACCTTGGTCGAGTACCGAGGATTAGTTGCTAACTCCCGAGGGAGTGTGTTGTGATGTCCATGGATAAGGATGCGTCTTGGGACCCTCTTGGAAGAGTGGGTGCGTCTGTGGCCGGCCGGGTAGCGGGGGAACAACTCCTTATGGCGCCTAATGAACTCACCTAGAGAATATAATGACATGCGTGTGTGATTTGTGTATGATACGTGTATTGGATCTGTTGTGAAGTGCCTTGTGATGTGTTGTGCATTGTGTTGTTGTGATGAGATGTGAGATAGAGGTTCAATGGTTTAGGATTGATAATGTTGATAATTGTGAATCTATGAAATATGAGTGGTGTAGTCGATGTGTGAGTGGAAGTGTTGTTAGTGATAGTGACTCGTATTGTGATGTAATGGTGAACTGTGTGCTTCTTGAGTTATATCGTTGTATTTGTGAATTGATGACTTTGGTTATAGGGTTGAGATTTCTAGTTGCGGGCATCGGATTGAGTAGTGCACCTATGTGATCACCTAGATAATATGAAGGAGAAATGTGGTGTATGTGTATGCGTGTGTATGTATAGGTATGGATTCGCTTGTGAGACAACTTGTTATGTGATTTTGGAGGGTGTGTAATATGCATGATGTTTTCTCTGTTAAGCAATATTAAGTTGGATGTGGTATAATGTTGAGCTTATGCATGTGAGACTCTTGTGTATTGATGCTATCATGACTTGTGGATGTTGATTTGAGATTTGAGCTTATGTGATCGCCTAGTATCATGTTAGGAATTAAATATGAATGGATGTATCCGATTCCATTGTTGTTTGTGTGCGGAGTTGGGATCACTCTTCAGGTTAGGTTCGGCGCATAGTTAAACCCAGTGGGTTCACTCAATTTCAATAGGAAATTGATCCCCTTAGTTTCTCTTTTCAGGTGTTCGGTTGAGTTCAGAGGAGTTGCAGTTTGGAGTTCTGAAGTGAAGATTAGTGGACTACTTTGGAGTGACTATCTTTTGGTTTTATGTTCAGTTGACACTTTTGGGTTGGGGGATTTTGTAATCGTTGTTGAAGTTTAGATTTTTGATTTTGATTTATCGGTTGTTTCAGATTTTGGATTGTATTTAATGAAGGCCTTCGTTTGTTTTAGAACATTTTAATAAGAGTTGTTTATGTTCCTACTGCGTTTTATTCCTTTATTTAAATGATGTATCTTCGAGTAGCACTCAAACCGGTTCGACCACGGGTAAACCCGGGTCAGTTTGGGATGGGTGTTACACAGGGGATTCATTATTCGATAAACTTTCACAATCCAGACTTGAGAGCTGAGTGAGAGAGTTTAGAGAGCATCGAAGAGTTCCCGGAGAGATCTTGACACCATCTCCCCATCTCAAAGTGCTCGTAGCTAGGAGTGAAGATTGTCAGAGTTCAGAACTTCGCTATAGTCGTCAGAATTAGGGTTTACAATTTCTATCTATTCTCGCTTTGTATGATGAACTCCCTAGTTGTTTCTGTCTCTTCTGTTATCAACATGAGTAGCTAAACTCATTTAAGCTTAGATTAGATGAACCCTAAGTGACCGGGGGTTCAAAGCGGTCATGGATCGGCGGTAATTAGATTCAAATTTAGTCAGTTTTCTTGCATTTTTTATTTGTTCTTCATTTCATGTGTTTCTTGTCTAGCTTGATCACCTAGATTAGATTCTTGTTAAGATAAGGATAGTGGCGAACGTCCACCTTAATTTAGAATACCAAATCAATCAATTAACCTATTCAATGGAGTGTGCCTTTCGTAGGAACCATTTAGGGTTAATCTGCTTCTAGTGTAACTCATTAATCTTAATTAATAGCACCAGTTAGTTCTTCGTTGCAGAAGTGAATGCATGGACGTTTAATTAATCTTTGTAGTTAGATCCGATAGAGCGAACGTTCGCGGAACTTAGACCTAAGGGTAAGGAGTTATGGTGGTGTATGAGAACTGAATGAATTAGGATTGAAAGTCGCCGCTTTTGTGATCGCCATTGTCCTAGTAATCTTAGGGGATTTGAGTCTAAGCTTGTCTGTCAAATTTTTTAGTCAAAACCCAATCAATCAATCTGTCTTTTAATTTCATTTCAATTTCATTGCTTATTAGATTTGAAAGTTTTGGAACTCACACCACGCACAATCTGTTTAAACCTGAGTAAATTGTCAACTTCTTTGAGTAAACGATAGTATTTGATACCATGTTTTGCATGTTATCCAAAGGATCCTGCGAGATGCGTCTGATGGTATACTCCTTCGGAGAAGGATCCTATATGGATGCGTCTGGATGATGTGATGGCTGGTGGGGTAGCGGGGGAATAACTCCTAATGGCTCCTAATTAACTCACCTAGTTAAATGAATTGTGATGTGATGTGTGTGTGCGTGTTGTGCTGGACGTGTTTCTCAACTAATATGTGATGTACTGTGGACTGTGTTGGATTGATATGTGATTGAATTGTGCTATTGTGCTGAGCTGTGTGATGGATGACAAATGGTTTATGATTATGTTGAAGTCATGAATAATGCATTGTTTGTGTGGTGAACCACTCAATTTTAATAAGTTCCCTACCTAAGAAGTTCGAGAGAGCAGAGTTTTGAGAGTTCGAAGAGCGAAGAAGAGATCGTGACGTCATCTTTTCATCTCAGAGACTCGGAGCTAGGAGTGAAGATTACCGGAGAGCGAAGCTTTGCCAGAGTCATCTTAATTAGGTTTTACAGTTTCCATCTGTTCTTCCTTTTCATGATGAACTCTGTTTCGGTCTTTGTTTTTACTGTTATGAACATGAGTAGCTAAACTCGTAGAGGTTAGACTAGATGAACCCTAAGTGACCCAGGGCTTTAAAGCGGTCACGGATCGGCGGTGATTATATTCAAAGTTCAATCAGTTTCTCTTTCATGTTTGGTTTGTTCTTCGTTGTTTGTGTTTTTCGTCTGGCTTGATCACCTAGATTAGATTCCTGTTAAGCTGAGGATAGTAGTGAATGTTCGCCTCACTTTAAAACACCGAATCAACAATTAACCTATTTATTGGAGCGTTCCTTTCGTAGGAACCAGTTAGGGTTAATCCACTACAAGAGTAACTCATAAATCGTTAGTAATTCCACCAGTTAGTTTAGTCATCGCAAGAAGCGATCGTACCCTGTTCTGCAGCTCATCAAATTGGCGCCGTTGCCGGGGACTTTTTTAATTGTTTGAAAGAAGAACTGGCATTTTATTCTTCTACGTTCCATCTTTCATATTTCCATCCACTTCGATTTTACACCAGTTGTGCTTGTTTTTGTTATTTGTAGGTTGTCTACAGGTTTATCCATCACCGCCCTCTCACGCGCTCCTTAACCAAGACTGACAGTGCTAAGAGTGTAGAGAAACCAGGTAGTTCTGCTTTGCCAAAGCGACCTTAACTTCTGATGTGAACCGCTGCAACCGTGGGCAGACGACCCTTGAACACCGCAAGTTGAGACCGTGCAACGAGGTAGAACCGTCGGGAACCGGGGGCGGATGAGGACTTTGACCCGTCAGCTATATAACAGCTGGGAACTAGAAGTATCAAGTCGTAGATGCCACGCCAAGAGATGGATGCTCTTGATGATAAGTTGATCCTTCAGTATCGCAACATGCAGATACAATAAGGGGTTTCAAGAACAAAGTTCTATCAAAAGGGGGTTTATTTCATAAAAGTCTTAAGAACAAGGGTGGTCGGCGGCCTCCTTATATAGGTGAGGGAACAAGCTCTCCTCCCTAAACACTACTTCCTAAATAATAATAAAATAAAGAGTCCTACTCCTAAAAAGAATCCTAAAACCCCTAAATAAGCCTACTAAAAAGGAAAAACAATTAAATAGTCTTTAAAATCCATAAAACAACTCAAAATAGGACTCAAACACCTAAAACCCTAATTCGGCGGTTTTAGGGTTTCCTAGTCCGGATGTGACTAGGATTCCTCGGACAGCCGATCTTGGGTCGGGCCTTTGCTCGGGCCTTTGCTTGGCTCCGGGCTTCTTCTTCCTCAAACGGCGGGCCTTCGTAGGGCCTTGGGGCCTAATGCTCCGGGCTGGTCGAAGGACTAGGGCCTTGCCAAAAGGCTTGGCCCCCACGGTGTCCATTCCCATAAAATACTCGGCCCGGTTCTCGGTCTAGGGCTCAGGGTGGCGCCGGTTTGGCACTTCTTCATTTTTGCTCGGGCTTCCTCTCCTAGCTTCGGGCATCTCCTCAGGTAGCTCCATATGTGGCTCTCATGGGCTAGGGTCGGGCCAGGGGTGGTGCCTTGGAACCAGGGGCTTCACTTCTTCTCATGGCTCGGCTCTAGATCAGTCTCGGGTGGCCATCCCTTCTCGGCCAGGTACTCTCGAGCTCTTTTGTTCATGTACCCCATGAAGGCTTCCATAGGGTCTCTAGAGGGGACCTCATCTTCAGGGCTCTTGGAGGCTTGGCCAGGATCCGTTGGAGGCTTGTCCTCAGCACTAGGGTTTCTACACTCGGCCAGCAGCATGGCTTGGAGTGGCATTTCTTCCTCCTGAGCTTTCCTACCTGCAGAAGGAGGCCTTAGCCTATATCTCATCTCATACCTGGGTTTGAGGGCTTGTGGGTGGCCTGCCCTTGGCTCTATACGCTTCTTGTAGGGCCCTAAGGTTCTTCCTTGGACGGGTGACCCTGGTGGAGTGTAGGAGTACTTACGGATACTAGGGCAGCATTGTTGGATGTCATCATTCCCCTCTTCTTGCCTTGGATTTGTCCCCAAATCCATCTCGGGTTCTCTTCTAGCACTCATCACCCTTCCCCAAACTTCAACAATCTTGTTGGCCATGGTCGGGGATGATTCAGCAACATCTTCAGACCTAGGAGTGTCATTCGAGTCAGTAATGGACCAAGGCTCCGGTCCTCCAGTACTTTCTCCACCGGTCTCCATAGCTCTCTCTCCTGAAAAACTATCAACAATAATGTTAAGGCTCGGGGAGGTAGCGGGTGAGAGTTCCTCACTCATATCCACGTCCGGGTCAGCATCCGGATCTTCTTCACTCGGAACGGCCCTCAGAATCCTTCGGGAGGTGATCTCCCATTGAATCTTGGGTGCATAAGGGACTGTCGGTGAAGCGTCGGGTCGGGGCAAGGGGGGTGTCGGAGGTGCCGGAGGTAAACTAGGGCACATCGGGTAGAGTGGCGGCGCCGGGCAGTGGGGAGTTAGCGGCGTCGGTCGGTGGTGTGGCGGCGAGCAGTGGATAGCCAGTGGCGGCGGGCAGTGCGGAGCCGGCGGTGGTAGCTAGGAGGTAGGCGTCGGGCAACATTGTGTCGGGCCAGCCGGGGTCGGGCAGGACCGGGGCTGAGCGTCGGGCAGGGACGCGCCGGACTCGTGGTTGGGGGCCACGTCGGGTGGTGATGCGCCAGGGGGCCTTGGGCAGCGACAGGTCGGGGCCGGGTGCTAGGGCGGTCGGGGCCTGGTCGGGCAAGGTAGCGCCGGGTGCTGGGGCGCTAGGACTGGGCGGGTAGGCCAGTCGGGGCCGGGCGCCGGGCCTTGGTCGGGCAGCACCGGGTGCTGGGGCGCCGAGGCTGGTCGGATAGCGCTAGTCGGGGCCGGGTGCTGGGGCGCCGGGGCCTGGTCGGGCAGCACCGAGGATGGGTGCTGGGGCGCCGAGGCTGGTCGGGTAGCGCCAGTCGAGGTCGGGCGCTGGGGCGCCGGGGCTGGTCAGGCAGGTCCAGCCGGGGTCGGGGCTGAGCGCTGGATCGCTGGGCCTTGGTTGGGCAGCGCTGGGGCTGGGGCCGGGGCCGAGCGCTGGGGCGCTGGGGTCTGGTCGGGTAGTGTCGGGGCTGGGGTCGAGCGCTGGGGCTTGGTTGGACAGCGCCAGGGTTGGGGCCGAGCGCTGGGTTGTTGGGACCTGGTGGGACAGTGCCAGGGCTGGGTACTGGTGCCGGGGCTGGTGCCGGGACGCCTGGTGCTAGGGTTTTAGAGGTGAACACTGCAAACTTCTCAAGCCCTTCGGGCTTAACTTCTTCTTCTTCATCAGACTCATTTTCTTCTTCCTTCTTCTCTTCTTCTTCATCATCCGTCTCAATTCCTCATTCTCTTACCACCATCGTCCGTTGGTTACGGCAGTCCCTTGAGATGTGTCCTCTACCTTGACACTTAAAGCATATAATTCGACTAGGACGTGGGTTAGAATTCTGAACCTTAGAAGTAGGTTGGGTAGATGTTACTGGTGGTGCCGAACCCCTAGGGTTAGGTTTGGTCGTGACCTTGAGCCTCGGGGCTGGCCGAGCGCTGGGGCGCTGGGGTCTGGTCGGGTAGTGTCGGGGCTGGGGCCGAGCGCTGGGGCGCTGGGGCTTGGTTGGACAGCGCCGGGGCTGGGGCCGAACGCTGGGTTGTTGGGACCTGGGTGGACAGCGCCAGGGCTAGGTACTGGTGCCCGGGCTGGTGCCGGGCCTGGGGCCGGGACGCCGGGTGCTAGGGTTTTAGAGGTGAACACTACAAACTTCTCAAGCCCTTCGGGTTTAACTTCTTCTTCTTCATCAGACTCATTTTCTTCTTCCTTCTTCTCTTCTTCTTCATCATCCGTCTCAATTCCTCATTCTCTTACCACCATCGTCCGTTGGTTACGGCAGTCCCTTGAGATGTGTCCTCTACCTTGACACTTAAAGCATATAATTCCACTAGGACGTGGGTTAGAATTCTGAACCTTAGAAGTAGGTTGGGTAGATGTTACCGGTGGTGCCGAACCCCTAGGGTTAGGGTTTGGCCGTGACCTTGAGTTTCGGGGCTGGTCGGGCTTCCATGGGGCTTGGCTTGTGGTCGAGCCTCCTCTCCACGGGGTAGTGGCTGATCTTCTCGGGTAGCCCCTCTTCAACTCTCTCTCCACACGGTTGGCTAGGGCCTTAAGATCATCGTAGTCAACATAGTTAAGTAGGTTGACTTGATGCATGATCCCGAGGTGTAGCCCACCCACAAACCGGGCTATCTTCGCTTCAGGTTCTTCTCTGAGGTCGAGTCTGGCTACCAACATCTCTATCTCCTGAGCTATTATATTTGCCAGCAAACTTTGGCACGGTGAGCTTGAGGTTGCTCAAGTCATCGTCAATCTCCTGAGCTAGTCGTCGGGCTCTTCTGTTCAGGTCTTCAAGGCTGTCCTCTCGGCGCTCATCTCGTCCTCTCCCGGCTTGAAGCCTGGCTAGGGTTTCTTGGACGGCGGCTAGGGTTGCTCCAAGATTCTGAAGGTGGCCTTCCATATTGGCTAGTCTCTCGTCTGCCATGGTTAGTACTAGAAAACGGAAGCAATTTTCTATCCCCTCTTCTTAGAAATAAACATTCAACGAAAGGAAATAACATGGCAAGGTAGCCTTGCTTTCTTTTCTTTTTCTTAACTTACAACTCGAAACTGAAATTAAAATAGAAGGGAATTTTCGAATCAATTTTCTAAAGAAAGCAGTAAAGGATATGAATCCAGGTGAACCTGGAGACTGGGATAGATTGTGGTCCGTGAGCTGAACCGTGCTCTGATACCAACTGATGTGAACCGCTGCAACCGTGGGCAGACGACCCTTGAACACCGCAAGTTGAGAGCGTGCAACGAGGTAGAATCGTCGGGAACCGGGGCGGATGAGGACTTTGACCCGTCAGCTATATAACAGCTGGGAACTAGAAGTATCAAGTCGTAGACGCCACGCCAAGAGATGGATGCTCTTGATGATAAGTTGATCCTTCAGTATCGCAACATGCAGATACAATAAGGGGTTTCAAGAACAAAGTTCTATCAAAAGGGGGTTTATTTCATAAAAGTCTTAAGAACAAGGGTGGCCGGCGGCCTCCTTATATAGGTGAGGGAACAAGCTCTCCTCCCTAAACACTACTTCCTAAATAATAATAAAATAAAGAGTCCTACTCCTAAAAAGAATCCTAAAACCGCTAAATAAGCCTACTAAAAAGGAAAAACAATTAAATAGTCTTTAAAATCCGAAAAAACAACTCAAAATAGGACTCAAACACCTAAAACCCTAATTCGGCGGTTTTAGGGTTTCCTAGTCCGGGTGGGACTAGGATTCGGTGGGTAGCTGGTTTTGGGCCGGGCATTTGCTCGGCTCCGGGCTTCTTCTTCCTCAAACGACGGGCCTTCGTCGGGCCTGGGGGCATGATTCTCCGTGCTGGTCCAAGGACTATGGCCTTGCCAAAAGGCTTGGCCCCCACGGTGTCCATTCCCATAAAATACTCGGCCCGGTTCTCGGTCTAGGGCTCGGGGCGGGGCCGGTTTGGGCACTTCTTCATTTCTGCTCGGGGCTTCCTCTCCTAGCTTCGTGCATCTCCTCAGGTAGCTCCATATGTGGCTCTCATGGGCTAGGGTCAGGCCAGGGGTGGTGCCTTGGAACCAGGGGCTTCTCTTCTTCTCACGGCTCGGCTTCGAATCAGTCTCGGGTGGCCATCCCTTCTCGGCCAGGTACTCTTGAGCTCTTTTGTTCCTGTACCCCAGGAAGGCTTCCATAGGGTCTCTAGAGGGGACCTTATCTTCAGGGCTCTTGGAAACTTGGCCAGGAACCATCGGAGGCTTGTCCTCAGCACTAGGGTTTCTACACTTAGCCAGCAGCATGGCTTGGAGTGGCATTTCTTCCTCCTGAGCTTTCCTACCTGCAGAGGGAGGCCTTAGCCTATATCTCACCTCATACCTGGGTTTGAGGGCTTGTGGGTGGCCTGCCCTTGGTTCTATACGCTTCTTGTAGGGCCCTAAGGTTCTTCCTTGGACGGGTGACCCTGGTGGAGTGTAGGAGTACTTACGAATACTAGGGCAGCATTGTTGGATCTCATCAACTTCCGAAGAAAGGCAAAATCGATCCACCTCCATCTTTCACACCAATTAAGATTGAGGAACCGAAAGAGAGTTCCTCATCTCCATCTTCACCTGTTTCATCAATCGCATCACATTCACCTCCTCCATCTCCTAGGATGGCCGACCAATTACCACCACCACCACCACCGTCTGCACCGAATAGTCTAGCTGACTACAACAAGCCAAGCGCGACTAACGTTCAATCTTCTTAGAAGCAACCATCAAAGCAGAAGTTGAAAAGCATTTGAAGAAGTCTACTACACCTATCAAGCCGCCAGCAACTTCCGTTTATGTTGCTGATTGCGAGTGGTGTGGAGCTTTTGGTCATAACGGAGGCCGATGCTAGAACTTTGGCAAGGCAGAAGTCTGGTCTACCGAAGAAGTCAACTTCATCTCTCAAGGCTTCAACAACAATCAACAAGGTTATGTTGGCTACCGCAACTACAGACAACAAGGAAATTTCAAAGAGCGACCTCCCTACAATGTCGGCGCCAACTAGAACCAAGGTCAGAATCAAAATAATCGACCAACTGGTCCAACCCAGGATTAGAAGCCAAGAAATTCGACGAGAAGTATCTACCAGCCGCCTCACCGAAATCAAGGAAACTATGGAACAGCTCCTAGCAACCGCCAGAATCAATATTTGAACAACACTTATACAGGACAGCAGCATCAGAAGGACAACAAGGATAGTGATCTCGACAAGAAGCTCAATCAGATCATTACCAGACTTCACGATCATGATAGTCAATTCAAAGGTCAAGCTCTCTTCAACTAGGAACCGATCGCTTCCGGACAAAGAATAGAGCATGCAGTGAACCAGATCTCCAGCATGTTAGCAAATGGTCGTCCCTCTGGCCAGCTCCCAAGCCAAACCGAGTCAAATTCAAGAAAGGAGCAAGCTAAGATGGTTTACATTCAAAGTCCGACGAACTCACCTACTAATACTTCTTCTATTTTATTCAGGGCCGTTGAAGTTCCAGAGAAGAAGATAGCAAACAAGGAGGCACCTAAGGAGTATGATCCTCCTCTTGCTCCATACTAGGAGAAGCCTCCCTTTCAAACGCATTGCTACCAAACGCAAGGATCGAGACTGGAATGTGGGGAAACAAAGAAGAACGCTCCACCATCTGTAGCAAGAAGCCTTCCTCGCCATATCCGGCTAAGTGTCCCGATCCTGGTTCTTTCACTTTACCTCTTATCATTAATGATATTGCAGTAGAGCGCAGTTTGGTTGATCTGGGTGCTTCTATAAATGTTATGCCTATGAGTTTGTTTGAAAAGTTCAATTTAGGAGAACTTAAACCGACTAGCATGCAACTTTTCTTTGCTGATAGATCATTGAAAACGCCTAGAGGAGAGATTAAAGATGTTGTCACTAGATGTGGTCCTTTCACTTTCCTAGCTGATTTTGTAGTTATAGATACTCGAGAGGAGGATTCTACTATCCTTATAGGTCGACCCTTCATGGCAACAATCAGGATGCAAATCAATGTCCCGAGTGGTTCTTTGACCTTGAGGGTTGGTAAGGAAACAATAACATTCCGCCTTAAGGACGGTATGAAATATACTCCTATGGAAGAAGAACCTCACTGTCTTTTTGTTGAAACTGTGGAGTTGACCTCGATCAACTCCGTTACTGATATCTCTTCCAGTGTTCCTCCAAAGTCTGTTGTCACAAGTGCTGAACAGGTCATCAAGCAGAAGACCAGAACCACGACACAGAAGCCGCAAAAGAAGAAGGAACTGAAAGCCTCTTCTTCTCAATCACCACCAAGCAAAGAACCTAGCAGGCTACGGAGGAAGAATTAAAAGCAGACCCAAATGGTCTGGAGGCCAGTTGCTCTGCCATCCTCTTCCGAGGCAGTTGCACCACCGATTCCTATCAAGCAACCGGCGCAGAAGACAGTAAAGACGGAGAAGCTGAGAGCATCCCCTAAGGAAGCGCCAAAGATCAGAGATCCCGGTGAAATGAAGTCGGAGGCTAAAGAGAAGACAAAGCCGACTGTTCTCATTTCTTCTACTATCACACATACAAAGGATTATCTCTCAAGAGAACTATTCGGGCCGTTCAAGATTATCGGCTATCTTCCCGATGGCCATACCATGCTCATTCATGCCAACGGGAAGAAATTCACGCTCGCCAGAGATACCCCGAAGCTCTATTTCATGAATTCTGACGCAACCGTTAAGGAGATCCTGAGTTGGATGTCTCCTAACATCATCCAGGTATCATCCAGCTCAAGGACGTTAATCAAGAGCGCTTCGTGGGAGGCAACCCACGGCTGGAGTCAGTTTTTAATTTGTGTCGAACTCAGTGTTTTAGAGTCGGTTCGGGGGAGCCAAAAGTGTGAGTTGCATGATTTCTTATTTTTCGTATGTAGTTTGTGTGTCCTCGGTTCAATTCCAAGTTGCATGAGGTTGTTCCAATTTATTTTAAATTAGTTCTGATTTTTTGAAGTTTGTCGGAATTGCGAAAATGTTTTAAAACTGCAGGTCAAAGTTTTCGCCGAAAACTTGCACCTTTTTTCGTCGAAAACTTCCTTTTAAAACCCAATGTGCTTTCTGACCAGTTTTTGACAAACTTTTTGGCGAAAAATTTCATATTTTTTGGCGAAAACTCACATTGAAATCTGGCAGACGATTTGAACTAAACTTTTTGGCTAAAACTTGCACCCCTTTTTCGCCGAAAACTTTCGAAAAATCCAAAAAAATTCTTTTTTTCGGGTCATCTCTCTCTCTCTCCCATTATTTTTCGATCGAAAAACCAGACCCCTCCCCCTTTTTTAAATTGAAAATCACCGCCTCCCTTTCAATCGCCACCGCCGCTCTCACCCTCTTCCTCCCCTGATCATTTCAAGCTATAGAACGTCCGAATCCGAGCTCTAGAGCTTCAGTTCTGCCAAAACCTAATTTCTCCAGTTTTTCACCGATTCCTCTTCTTCCGTTCGTTTTCAGCAGTCATGACTTCAAGGTAAGTTGTAGATTTTTCATTACGAATCTTTCGACATATATAATGCTAAATTTTGTTGGGGTTGACTTTGGTTGACCTTTCAGTTTACCTCAATTTGCGTGCCAACTGTTTCGTGAGAATTTTTGTGAACTGACTGCTTTGGACTGTTCTAGCATGCTTAGGGAGAATTGTGCTGAAATTCAATATCATTTGGCCTTGAATTACCATGCTTAGAGCTTAATCCTGTTGTGGTGTTGACTTGTGTGCAATGTCGGTTTGACCATGAACTGTTGCTGCTTATTTGGCTGCTGTGTTTATTCACTTAATTTAGTATCTCTGTGTTTGTCCTATGAGACCATGTTATGGAATGATTCAATGCTTAGGGCTCATAAATTGCTAAGGTTAGGGTTCAATTTGCTCTAATGTTGACTTTTTGAATGTCGGTTTGACCTATGAACTCGGTTTGTGATTCTGACGCCCTAGCTGATCTTGTGTATCTTTGATGACCAAATGTGCTTACCGGTTACTCGCTTTGCTTACCCCCACTCGGTTTTCCTCATTTCTTTATGAAATTGAGTTTTTCGACTAAGTGTGGGGTAGGTTCTTAGTTTGACTAATATGTTTCCATTTCTTGTTATGAACTTGGCATGTAGACAAGGAGCATAGGACTAAGGCCAGACTAGACACCGGGTCTAGCTCCAGAGCACCAGCCCCAGTCACACCCGCAGTCCACGGTCCTCCGCCAGCATTCCCAGACCGTATCGGGCACCAGTCCACCATTGCTCGCTTGCCCATGCACTACTTCGAGCGTTACCAGCAGTTCCAGCACACTCCCGTCGCCGACGTGCGACCAGTTTCTCTGGAGTCCCTCTTTGACTACAACGAGGATTGGCATAGGAACGTGCTCAACTCTCTGGCAGATGCAGGTCTTTTGGAGCTGACCACCATAGCCGATGACTTCCCCGACATCGCGCTTCAAGAATTCTGGGCTACCTTTGAGCTTGACGAGCACAAGAGGAGGCAGCACAAGAAGGTCATTTCCTTCTATCTCGGTGGGGTGTACACACACTTCACATACGACGAGTTTGCTGCCCATCTCGGCATCCCACTGGAGCACTACCAAGGTCACCACCTCGGGCAAAGGCCTAGAGTATGACACGCTTTGGAGCCACATCACTGGAGTGCCAGGTGCTCGGACCACGGCTCATAACTCCGCCAAGTCACTCTCTCACCCTCTCTTTCGTTTCATTCATATGGTTTGGCGTAGATCCCTTTTATTTGCTCCAGAGAAGGATCACCACCAAATCAGCAGAGAGGAGCTCTTACTTCTCCGTGCCATCCGATAGGCTTATCCGCTTCATCCAGGATGGGTGCTTGCACGCCTCTTCCACCAGAAGACTAAGACGACCAAGACGCCTCGCTCCCTCCTTGGCGGCAACTTCGTAGGCCGCCTCATCATCAACCTCGCCCTCAGCCAGTCGTGGGGACTTAAAGTCTCGCGCCGTGTAGTACACACTGTCGGTGGAGATTTAGCTGTCAAGTACGACCTCCAGTTGGACTACAGTCCACAGGTGGCGGCAACTCCACCTCTGCACCACGAGGCCGAGTCTGAGGAAGAAGATGATTATGAGGAGCAGCAGCCTCAGCAAGACCAGGAGTTTCACCACCATATACCCTTGCCACAGCAGCATGCAGGGTATGCACATTAGCAGTAGCCGCCCCTTCAGTATCCATTCTGATGTGATCCAATAGTGCTGCCCTGATGCCAACCGGTACTCCTACACCCCACCAGGGTCACCTGGCCGAGGCAGGACCCTAGGACCTCACAAGAAGCGTGTAGATCCAAGGGCAGGCCATCTTCCAGCCCTAAAGCCAAGGTATGACATGACATATCGACTAAGGCCTTCCCTTGCAGGTAGAAAGACTCCAAGAGATGGAATGCTACTCCAGGCCATGCTGCTGGCCGTGGAAATAAGCCTTAGCACTGAAGTCAGGCCTCAGCCTGCCCCTAGCCTGACCTCCAGAAGTCCTGAAGAAGTTGACCATTTGGATGACCCACTGGAAGCATTTCTAGAGTATAGAAGGAAAAGAGCCCAAGAATACTTGGCCTGGAGAGGAGAGCTTCCAAGGACTGACCCAGAGACAAGCAATAAGAAGTATTGGAGTCCTTGGCCCCGAGGCATGACACTTGGGCCGACTCCACCCCCGGAGAGCTACATCAGGAGCTACTTGGTGACCTGCCTAAAGCTTAAAGAAAAAGGCCCAAGCAGAAATGGAGAGGGCCCGAGGAAAAGCCAGTCCCGAGCCATAGACCGGCAGCCGGACCGATCCGAAGGATCCCATGAAGCCGGCCAAGAGATCGGGCCTCTTGGGCAAGACTCTTGCCCCTGGACCAGCCCGGCGCACCAGGCCCCGCGACCGCCACCAGTATCAGGCCTGGCGCCCGACCGGACAAGCCCACCGGGCCGCCACCTTAGCCAACCGGCCCGAGCAGCCGAATTTGGCCAGATTAGGGTTTTTGACCTAATTTAGGTCTTTTATTCTGCTTTAAAGACTTCAACTATTATTTTTATGTTTATTCATTTTTGTCGGATTATTTAGGGGTTTTAGGATTCTTTTTAGGAATAGGACTCTTTATTTTATTCTTATTTAGGAAGTAGTCTTTAGGGAGGAGAGCTTGTTCCCTCACCTATATAAGGAGGCCGCCGGCCACCCTTTTGTAGAATGAACCCTTTTGAAATAAACCCCCTTTTATAGAACTTTGTTCTTGAAACCCCTTATTGTATCTGCATGTGGCGATACTAAAGGATCGGCTTATCATCAAGAGTATCCTCCTGTTGAAGTGGCGCCTTCGACTTGATACTTCTGGTTCCTAGCTCGTTTATAGCTAGTGGGTGATATGACCCGGCCCAGCTGCCCCAGTACACGCCAGTACACTTACACTCCACCAGGGTCCCCCGTAGGAGGCAAAACCCTAGGGCCATACAAAAAGCGCATAGAACTGAGGGCTGGCCACCTACAAGCTCTGAAGCCCATGTATGAGATGAAGTACAGGCTAAGGCCTCCACCAGCAAGTAGGAAGGCACTCCGAAATGGAATGATGTTCCAGGCCAGGCTACTGGCCAAGGACATGAGCCTGAGCACTCGGGAAGGGCCCCAACCTAGCCCTAGTCACACCTCCAGAAGCCCACTAGTCAAGCACACTCCAGAGAATATTGGAGGCAATTCTGGAGCACGGAGAACAGAAGGATTCAAGAATACATGGCCCAGATAGAATTATCACCCAACACTGCCCCCCGGCCTCGGCGGATGCGGACAACCAGCCCCTGCATCGGACAACCATGATCAGCACTCACATTTTGGTGGACAAGATGATGCCAGAAGATTCAGGAGGCCAAAATACTTGGGGAGAACCTCGCTTGATCGAGGAAACACCAGCCAGAAGGCCAGAACAGCCCGGCATCACCAAAACCCTAGCACCGGGCCTGGAGCGAATGATGTCGAGCCGGTCAGCAGCGCCGAAGGACGCCACCCAACCACCCGGTCACCCGAAGCCCGCAGAAATTATGGAAATGCCATCGCGCACGTTTAAAGCCCTTTTCCTAGCCGTGGAAGGACTCCTGCCCGCGCCCGGATTGCCCGCCGACGCGCCCAGAGCCTTTTCCTAGTCCACCCGGACAAGGAAAGCCGGTTTGCCCTAATCCTCCCGGATTAGGGTTTTGCTGAACTTTTCCCGGTTTAGGAGTTTAATATTCGGACAACTTAGTTTATTTTAATAGTTTCTTCGGCCTATCTTTTAGGATTATTTTAGTTTTTCCTTTTTAGAGTTGGAACCGGCCTAGGCCACCCTTGAGCTATAAATAGAGGCCTCAGCCATCATTGAGATTATTTTGATTATTGAAAATTTCAGAACTTAGTTCTTTTCCTTCAAGTCTTTGCTCGTTGTTGCTTAGCTTAAGGTTTTGGTTTATCATCAAAGGCAATCATCCTTTGTTTGTGGCACCAACTCGACCGAATACCTTGGGGTTCCTAAGTCAATACTTAGTGGATTTCAAGGGTTCTCCGCGATTTCAAAGGTTAGGTTCTCGTGTGGCTGATAATATAGTTTTGGGTGTTGAGTTGATCCCTTCCTGGAGAAGGCGGTTCACATCAATGGGTAAAAGTCCTCTTCCATCCCCGGTTCCGACGGTTTCTTCCTGTTGCTAGATCATCAGCTTGTGGTGTTTAAGGGTCGTCTGCCCACGGTTACTGATGTGAACCGCTGCAACCATGGGCAGACGACCCTTGAACACCGCAAGTTGGACACCGTCAACGAGGTAGAACCGTCGGGAATCGGGGCGGATGAGTACTTTGACCCGTCAGCTATATAACAGCTGGGAACCAGAAGTGTCCAGTCGAAGACGCCATGCCAAGAGATGGATGCTCTTGATGATAAGTCAATCCTTCAGTATCGCAACATGCAGATACAATAAGGTGTTTCAAGAACAAAGTTCTATCAAAAGTGGGTTTATTTCAGAAAAGTCTTAAGAACAAGGGTGGCCGGCGGCCTCCTTATATAGGTGAGGGAACAAGCTCTCCTCCCTAAACACTACTTCCTAAATATTAATAAAATAAAGAGTCCTATTACTAAAAAGAATCCTAAAACCCCTAAACAAGTCCTACTAAAAAGGAATAACAATTAAATAGTCTTTAAATCCAAGAATCCAACTCAAAATAGGAATAAAACTCCTAAAACCCTAAACCGGCGGTTTTAGGGTTTCCTAGTCCGGGTGGGACTAGGACTCGGCGGGCAGCCGGTCTCGGGCCGGACCTTTGCTCGGCTCCGGGCTTCTTCTTCTTCAAACGGCGGGCCTTCATCGGGCCTTGGGGCCTGATGCTCCAGGCTTGTCCAAGGGCTAGGGCCTCGCCAAAAGGCTCGGGCCAAATAGTGGCTACCCTCATAAAATACACCCGATCGCCCCGGTTCTGGGTCTAGGGCTCGGACCGGGGCCTGGCGGGTGTCTTCTTCATTTCTGCCCGGGGCTTCTTCTCTTAGCTTCGGGCATCTCCTTAGGTAGCTCAAAATGTGGCTTTCTTGGGCTAGGGTCGGGCCAGGAGTGGTGCCTTGGAATCAGGAACTCGTCTTTTTCTCTCAGCTCGGCTCCGGATCGGTCTTGGGTGGCCATCCCTTCTCGGCCAAGTACCCTCGAGCTTTCTTGCTCATGTACTCCAGGAAGGCTTTCATTGGGTCTCTAGAGTGTGCCTCGTCTTCAGGGCCCTTGGAGGCTTGGCCAGGATCCGACGGAGGCTTGTCCTTAGCCCTAGGGCTTCGACTCTCGGCCAGCAGCATGGCTTGGAGCGGCTTCTCTTCCTCCTGAGCTTTCCTTCCTGCAGGGGAGGCCTTAGCCTGTATTTCACCTCATACCTGGGTTTGAGGGCTTGTAGGTGGCCTGCCCTTAGTTCTATTCGCTTCTTGTAGGGCCCTAAGGTTCTTCCTTGGACGGGTCACCCTGGTGGAGTGTAGGAGTACTTACGGACACTAGGGCAGCATTATTGCATCTTATCAGTTGCGGTGGTTCACATCACATTCCAGATGCCACATGCACATCACCGACCGCCTCCAGGTGACTTTGGCGAGATGTTGGATCGATTCTAGGAGTGGCGAGTGGAGGAAAATGCCAACCAAGACGTCAGATGGCTTATTATGCAGCAACACATGCGCCAAAATGATGAGAGGTACGAGGCGTAGCTGGCATGGCAGCTGTGGGTCAACGACGTCCTCCATATTCCACTTCCCGATGCACCTGACTAGCAGTGATCGGGTTGTATCCTCTTCCTTGTCCCTTCTTTTTATTTATTCTTTTTGGATTTTGATCCAACTTTTTTCTGTGTGGATCCGGGACACTTTTCTCGGTTTCCTTTTTATCTTTCATTTGTTTTTGTTTTGTAGGTACTTTGGTAGATTCCCTTTGCTTAGGGTTTACTACATTTCCCTTCGCTTTGGTAGATTCCCTTCCAGCTCCGAACACCCGTGTTCATCCCCTACATCAATCATCTCGGTCCAGGTTCTTCTATTTTACTCTCGACTCTAGTTTTAGTCCTGTGAGGACACAGAACGGTTTAAGTATGGGGTAGGATGCGAGAGAACCTTACATGAACTCTTGATTGCCCTTAATTGTGTGTGTGTGTTTCTCGGTGCCTTTCCTGTTTCTCTAACATTAGAATTGCTCAGTTCTTGATTTTTTATGTTAAGTTGTTGTTCAATTCGTCATATTGATGCTTAGACTGCTTAACCTAGAATCTGAAAACCAACATGTATATTTTGATGCTAAATTGCCTGGTCACAACAGATTTTCAAAATCACACTTTTCAAAACCAACTTGTATATTTTGTCACTTTGATTGCATGAAAATGACCGAATCCGACTAGCAAACCAACTGTGAGCTTTTGATCCATTGCGCAAAACCTGTAATTTTAATTCGTTTTGGTGATTTTTTGTTTTCTTGAATGAGTTAGAATTTTCATGAGACCTACTCGAGACCACACGATGACACGAGTTCTAGAATGATAGGGGCACCTAGATTCAGCTACTAAGCCAGATTGCCTACCCAACGTTAAATCCATTAGGTTTAAACCCTTGAGCATGGCCTGTTCTTTCGGTTTGATATACATTACAGCCAATCCCCATTCTTTCATTCCCCGTTGATCCCCTGTGGTCGTAGTTCTAGATTAGCCTACTGGAAGTTGGTTTGTGGTAACTTGCCTATATCAATTAAACAGGTGGTCTTAGCTATTATGTCCAGACGTGTAAACCCCTCTAGCAACTAAAGAATATCAGCACAAAAAAAAGAAAGAAAATAAAGAAAATTCAAAAAAATAGAAAAATAGTTCAAAAGTTTTCAAATTTATAGTTTAGTTCAATAACGTTCTTCTCCCTACATATGGAAGAACGAAGTCAAAATAAAATTCAGAAAAAAATGTGTAAAGAAAATAAAAGTGCTAGGTTGCTTGAGGGTATCATAGGACGAGTGTACACTATTCCACCCGTGTCTGGTTAGACGGTAGGAAGCCATAAGCTAGATTCGAGGGAAGGTAGTCGAAAGCTACACCGCACCAAAGCCATCATCATACATTCCCATCATCCATCTCATCATGAACCCTGTAGTGTAGAAATTCGTTACAGTCCTAAGCAGGGAAGTCCTTCTTGACTAGTTCCTCGTGTTGTCATAGTGGTGGAGATGTGGTCGAATTGCAAACCTATGACAGAATTCAGTAACAGAAAATGATTGAGAGCAGAAACACGTCCTTAAACACAGAGAGCGAGAATTCCCCTTTTACTAAATATTATCTGTGTGAGGAGTCTGGTCGGTCAGGTCAAGTTCGTGCATGATTGGTTACTACTCCTTGTCGTGTGCTGTTTTTAGTAAGACCAGGTTGTTTGGCTGATCAATATGCATGTTAGGTTTCTTGTTCTAGAAGTAGTTGTCTAATAATTCATTGTGTATGCTTGAACTTCAATTTAATCAATCTTATCATTTGTGAACATGAGCGTTTTCTATTCATTTTTCTTGAGGACAAGCAAAAGCTTAAGTGTGGGGTATTTGATGACACACGATTTGACGTGATTATCAGTCTCATTTAAGCAACATTTCTTTTCATAAGACATGGTTTTTAGGGCAGAATAGCGAATATTCACTCAACTGCTCTATCTCATGTCATTTGTGTTACTTTGGCCCATTTCGGGTCTATTTGATGGTTTTCTAGTGTTTTCATGATAGCACATGTTTTTTCCGTCAAATAATGTAACCAGGGACGTGTCTAAGGCATTGGAACCTCGAGGAATCACACCAGAATCGATCCAAGGAGTTAATCAAGTCAACACCCATTTTACAAAGAAGATTTCGGCGAAAAGGCCTAGAGTTTTCGCTGAAAATCCATGAAGAAATCATCTGATTATCAAAGAAGAAGTTTTCGGTGAGAAGTCAAAGTCTTCGCCGAAAACTCTAAACGGAAAATTCACAGGAGATCAGTCGACGAAAGCTAGCCCTTTTTCTAAGAAGTTTTCGCCGAAAATCTTAACCTAATCCGGCATTGATAGGGTTAAGTATAAATATAAATCCGGCGGCTAAAAAACAGACACACTTCATATTATACAACTTTTAATATGTTCCCCACCTAAGAAGTTCGAGAGAGCAGAGTTTTGAGAGTTCGAACAGCCAGGAAAAGATCGTGACGCCATCTTTTCATCTCGGAGACTTGGAGCTAGGAGTGAAGATTACCGGAGAGCGAAGCTTTGCCAGGGTTGTCTTAATTAGGTTTTACAGTTTCCATCTGTTCTTCATTTTCATGATGAACTCTGTTTCTGTCTTTGTTTAACTGTTATGAACATGAGTAGCTAAACTCGTAGAGCTTAAACTAGATGAACCCTAAGTGACCCAGGGCTTTAAAGCAGTCACGGATCGGCGGTGATTAGATTCAAAGTTCAATCAGTTTCTCTTTCATGTTTGGTTTGTTCTTCATTGTTTGTGTTTCTCATCTGGCTTGATCACCTAGATTAGATTCTCATTAAGCTGAGGATAGTAGCGAATGTTTGCCTCACTTTGAAACACCGAATCAACAATTAACCTATTCATTGGAGCGTGCCTTTCGTAGAAACCAGTTAGGGTTAATCCACTACAAGAGTAACTCATAAATCATTTGTAATTCCACCAGTTAGTTTAGTTGTCACAAGAAGTGATCGTACTCGGGCGGCTGATTAATCTTGGTAGCTAGATCGGATACAGTGAACGTTCGCCAGTCTTAAACCTAAGACTCAGGAGTTATGGTGGTGTCTTAGAATTGATTGAACGAGAATTGAAATCCGCTGGTCTGTTGATTGCCAATGCTCTAGTGATCTAAGGGGGATTCGAAGTCTAAGCTTGTATGTCGTCTTTGTTAAGTCAACCAATCTTTCAATCTGTCTTTCAATTTAGTTTTTAATTTGCCTGCATTTTTAGAATAGAAGTCGTGGAACTCACACCACGCACAACGTGTTAAACCAGAGTAATCTACCTTTACATTTGAGTAGACAATTATTAGAAGACCTGTGGAATATGATTTGCTGAGCTTCTAGCTTAGTAGTTATTTGATAGCCTGTTCTACAGCTCATCAGTGATCACATAGGTGAAGTACTCGATTCAACATCCACAATCATGATCACAACAGTACACGAGAAACCAACATGCATAAGCTCACACATCAATCCTCAACCAGTTCATCATTACAACAAGGCATCATTCCTACAGTTAGATTATATACATGCAATTCAGCATCACCTACATACAGTTCGACATCACATCACAGTTCATCTCACATTCTCCATCACGCACACACATACACGCACACAATCTCATACACCACCTTTCTTATTCCAATTACTAGGTGAGTTGCTAAGCATCCTTAAACAGTCTAGGTTATCACACAAGTATAGTTATTCACTTTAACAATTCACAATTCACAACAACATCATGATCATAAATCATTCAACGTTAATCCACATCTCAGCATAACAACCCAGTTCAGTTCACAGATCAATCCAACACAGTCCACAACACATCACATATCGGCTCACAAAGTCAACCAGCACATCACACACACACACACACATCAATGCACACTTCATTTATCTAGGTGAGTTAATTAGGCGCCATAAGGAGTTGTTCCCCCGCTACCCCCGCCGTCCATCACATCAACTAGACGCATCCATATAGGATCCTTTCCCGAAGGAGTATACCATCAGACGCATCCCGTAGGATCCTTCCACGAAGGAGAACAACAACCGACCTTGGTATCCCAACCAAGGGATTCACCCCAGTGAATCGGACTCAATCTCAACTAGTATTTCGGGTGGGGTAACGTTGGCTCCTTCCGATTCTATCATTTATATTCCATTTAATGCAACCACAACAATCACACACATCCACAAAACAATTCCATTCAACCACAAATCCATTTCACAATTCCGTGTCCCAATTCCATGTACCAATTCCGTTCCCCAATTCCACTTGACAATTCCATTCAACCAATTCCACGTACCAATTCCATTTTATAATTCCACACTAACTCAACCGACAGCAGTAGGTACAATCACAGAAATTCAGCTCATCCCATCCCATCCTATCTCACATTTCTAGGTCAAATACAGTAGCTATCATCTTTCATCCCAATTCCCCACATCACACATCAATTAGCACATTTATCAACCAATATTCACAAGACAGTTATCCAGTTTTACTCTCAAGGGTTCATGCAAGACCTAATTCATCCTAAGTCCAGTTTCAACTCCTCACACTCATTTCTAGCCATCTAATCGATTGTACACTCACATAAGTCAACCATACAATCACACAAGTCAACCAACACCACACAACAGTAACAATCACGACAACATCAATTTAATTTAAATCAATCACACGACATCAATTCAAACATATCATGTAATCACACCACCCAATCCCATTATACTCAATTCCATTACTCAATTCCCTTAATCGATTCTATGTCATAAACCAACACCCCAATCACATTCTAGACCCCTCATTACACATATCATCCATATCACCCAAATCAGCACATAGCATTTACTTCATCTCAAAACACATAGCATCAACTCATCCAATCTCACATTCATAATCTCATTTCACTACATTCAACATTTCACATAACACAAACAGTTTAAGGGTAAACGGCTAGCTCACCGGCCATCCCCACCTGCAAGTACAGGGATAGCCATGTCATGAGTCATAGGGTTACCCTCCTGTACATCCTTCAATGGACGACCCCACATTGGCAGGGAAATCCACTTGTTCATCATTGATTAGGGCGACCCCACATTGGCAGGACCACCCTCCTGCAACCACAAGTGATAAACACAAATATGGATACAGTTCCGCATAATCATATCCAACCCTCCTACACTCATTACTAAGTCCAATTCATTTAGCAACAATTTTTATCATTTCCCCAACCTCCACACATTACAAATCAGCCATCCATCAACATGCAATTCACCATACAGACATTCAGACAACAATCACTAAACATCACAAATACACAGCAATCAATTACAGAACGATATCCCCTTTTACTCTTTTCCAATTCATGCAAATCCTACATTTTCCTAAGTCAAGTTGCAACTCCTCACGCCAACCAATTCTAACTATCGTACTCTAAACCCTCACCTGACAAGAAGACGAGGCTCTTAACACTTCTAGGAACCCGAACGACCAAGCTCTACAACTCCAAAATCGTAGCTCTTCTCCTCCTCACTTACATTAGCCTACTCCGAACCACCCATAACCACAACATGCGATATCTTCCTCTCATCGTCACGAACACGTAGCAACAAACGGATCGCCAGTCAGAGCTCTACAACTCCCGAAATTAAGGATTGAAACTTGGGGGTTTTTGGTTCGTCAAAAGAATTTCGGGGAAAGAGAAAGAAGGGGAAGTTCTGGAAATCCATGAAAATCAGCCTTTAATAGTCAGGCCATGATACATGGCGTGTATCATGATACATGGCGTGTATTGATGATACACGACCATGTATCATGGTCTGCCCAGCTTGACAAATTTTCGCGTACTCGCTTGTATCTTCGACCCGACTCAACTATGAACGTCCTGGACTTCGATGGGGCCTCAAGAACATTGTTTCCAATGTCTCAAACACTCAAACTCGAGTTCCAAACCGTTCGGTTGGGCGGGGATGTTACAGGTTTCATGCAAATTCTAACTCATTCAAGGTATGAGAAAACCACTAAAAAAGAATTGAAATTGCAAGTTATGTGCAATGGATCGAAAGCTCACAATTGGTTTGCTAGTCGAATTCAGTCATTTTCATGCAATCAAGGTGAAATACTACAAGAGTGATAAAATTTTCTGTTCTAACCAGGCAATTTAGCATCAATGCAAGCAAATTGGTTACAGGTCCTAGGTTAAGCAGTCTAAGCATCATTATGAAATATTGAAAGCTAACTTAACATCACAAGTCAAGAACCGAGCAATCCTATGCTAGAGGAATGGAAATTGCCATGAAATCACATAAACCAATCGAGATCATGCAAGGTTCTCTAGCATCCTATCCCACACTTAAATGGTTTTGTGTCCTCACAGGACTAAACTAGGAGAGAGAGATACGGAGAACCAGGAACGAGATGGTTGGCATAGGGGATGAATACGGAGAGACCGGAGCAGAGTGGAGTAGCTACTCAAGTTGCTACAAAACAAAAACAAACAATAGATCAAAAGGAAACCAGGACAAGTGTCCCGAATCCACTCAGAAAAAAGTTGGATCAAAATCTGAAAAGAATAAATAAAAAGAAAGGAAAGGATACGACCTGATCATTGTCCCTTAGGTGGGGGTGGTGGTGGTGAAATGGCAATGCCGAAGTGGGCGAGAAAAGCCTGATTTGCAACCGTCTCCCGCTCGTGGTGGCATTGGGTGATGATCCACCTGGCCTCTTGCTCCTCGTGCCACATCGTGGCTCGGGCTTCGAATGCTACCCGGTCCCTCTGCCACTGATGGGAACCGGTGGAGAAGTCTGTCTGCCACTGCTCCAGGCGAGAAAGAATCTCACCATACTCACCAGAGTACTGGGGTGACGGTTGGTGGTTAAACTAAGGCTCTGGAGGAGGCTCTTGGTAGTAGAACTCCTGGGGCTGCTGGGGCTCCTCCTCCTCGTCATCCTCCTCTTCTTCAGAATCCGCAGTGATGGGGGCTAGCACGTACACTCCTGGTCCGACTGTCAAGTCAAGCTCGAACTCCACCGCCAGATCTCCTCCAACGGTGTGCACCTGGACGCGTGGGACCCAAGGCTCCCAGGAGGCGGAGAGGTTTTGGTTGGCGATGAGGCAGCCGATGAAAGCACTGCCAAAAAGGAAATTGGGAACTTGGAAGAGCTGGTCTTCTGATGGAACAGGCAGGCAAGGACCCAGCCTAGGTGGAGGGGGTAGCCCTCATGAATGGTTCTGAAGAGGAGTAGATCATCGGCGGCTATGTGGTGCCGGTCTTTCGGTGGTGCATAAAACAAAGAACGACGCCAAACATAATCAAAGAATCTGAAGAGAGGATGAGAAACCTGGCTGATATAGTTCTTGTTGGTGGACTGGTGATGTGAACCGCTGCAACCGTGGGCCCACGACCCTTGAACACCACAAGCTGATGATCCTAGCAACGAGAGGAACCTTCGGAACCGGGGTGGATTAGGACTTTGACCCGCTAGCTATAGAGAGTTAGGAACCAGAAGTATCAAGTCGAGGGCGTCACGCCAAGAGATGGATGCTCTTGATGATAAGCCAAACCTTAAGCCGTGCTCTTGCACATTCTCAAAGGGGTTTAGAACAAAGTTCTGAAAGGGGGTTTATTAATTGATAAAAGTCTGAATTAAAAGGGTGGTTGATGGCCTCTATTTATAGAGAGGGAATATGTAACATCCCAGTTTTGAGTCACCGGTTGGAATCCAAGCGAGAAGGGGTGGTGGCGGCAGAGTTTCGATGGCGACGAGGGGCTGATCGAAGAAGAAGAGTGGCCTCCCAGCCATTCTTGGAAGTTGGGTGATCAGTCAGCCGTTAATAGAAGTTAAGTGTTGGGTCTGTACTTTCTAAAACCGTGTGGGTTGTTGGAAACTTGTGTATAAATTTATAGTGTGATCCCTAACTGCGGATTGTTAACATTTAGGTTTCTGGGCAGGTTTTGGTAACTGATGAAGTTTCTGGTTTTGTTTGCTTAACGGAAAGGGTTGGAGGATGGTGCTGGAAATTCAGGAAGTTGGCAAAATTAGTCATTGAAGTTCTAGGAAGTGGCAGTTTGGTTTTTGGAGCATAACTCGCTCGTTTGAAGTCCAAACGATGAACCGTCAGGACCAGTGGAATCAGAACGATGAGATGGACGTGCTAGCAAAGAATTAAGGCGATGATTTTAGGAAAAGGTGAGGGGTTAGCGTTATTAATTAGTTTGGACAGCGTGAGGAGTTATAATTAAGACTTAGACGGAAGCTAGGAGTTGCATGAAAATGATGAGAGTAAAAGGGGTGAATTGTTATGTGATTGTGTTTCTGAATGATTGCTTGATGATTGTGATTCTGATTGATTGCTTAATGTTTGATATAGTTAGGGGTTGGGATGAAATGAAATGTCTGTAACACCCATCCAGAATCAACTAGGTGAAACCCATGGTTGAACCGTTACTGAGTGTTCCTAAGCGGAAAATCAACATAAAACATAAGTAAAACCAAGCTTGAGTAAAAACCAACATAAGAGGCCTCCATAAATCCGTGAAAATCATAAAAAAATCGTGTACAATATCATCTCAATATAAACCATAGAATCCAAGATAAACTCAAAGATACAAAGATCCATAGAAAACCCCCAAGATATCCAAGGTCAACCAAAATATGAAACGGTAAACTCCAAGTAGGCTCTAGTCTTCACCTCATAGCTTCAGTCCAGAACTTCTTGAAATCCACCCCAACTCTGATCACTGACAACGCTCTCACTAGCCTCGAGATCCTGAAAGGGAGAAAGGGATCAATTTCCTATTGAAATTGAGTGAACCCACTGGGCCTACCTACACGTTGCCTATTATATGGAGCGGTTCCAACTCCGCACAAGACATCCAACAATGGAACCAACCTAACCCCTTTCCATATTTTAACTCCCTAAAGCAGTCTAGGTGATCACGTTGGTCACTTCTCGTTCTCAAGCACAATTCAAAACAGTAGAATAACATAGAGCAAGCATCAATTCACTTCACAAGCAACATCATCACAACACATCAATCACCCAAGTCACAGCCACAACCACAAGTACACCATAACCACGTTCATATTGTCTAGGTGAGTTATTAGGCGCCAATGAGTTATCCACACCACCACCGGCCGACCGAAGCACTTCCCTACCGCATGGGAAGTCCTCGCGCTCCCCTACCGCATGGGGAATCCGTTCTCAACATCATCATCATCAATCTCATCTACTCCCTTGACACCCATGTCAAGGGAAGCAATTTGAGATTTTTAACCAAAATGTAATTTTTTTTCTTTCAACAGTATGGGTTTTAAAACGAGAAGTTAGAATTTGGATTTATGAATTGGTTTGAAGGGAATTTGCAAAGGTTTCACCTTTTGGAAAACAAGTCTTGGGATTTTGAAAACCAGTAGTACGAGAGATTCCTACAATGATGAAGTTTGGATAGCGACCCAATTATGGTTTGGGATTTCGGGGACGAAATCCTTTGAAGTTGTGGAGACTTGTAACATCCCAGTTTCGAGTCACCAGTTAGAAATCAAAATTCTTGGTTAAACCTTGTTGGTTAAGACTTTGAGAATTTCATTTCGAGTTTAATTAATTAATTGGTGAGTGTAATTTATTCCGTTGGGGGATAAATCAGCTTCGGGTTAATTCATTGGGTTCGAGTTCTAAATTAGTGACCAAATCAATTGGTCGGACCAATTGATCCGAACCATGGTTTGGCTTTGGGATAGAAGGGGGAGAGAGGTCGGGCTCAAGGCCTAGCCGCCCATGCTATTTAACTAGCAGTGGCGGCATGAAGCAAAGGAAGAGGAGTTGATGGGCTTTAAGCCGTGTCGGCCCTACTCATTAAGTAGCAGCATGGGAAATTGGGGGAGAGAGGGGAAGAAATAGAGAGGCAGCAATTTGTTGATAGCACGGAAGTCGAGGATGAATGGGAGAAGGTTGGCGGCGCTGAATAAAAGCAGAGAGAGGGTGAAGGAGTAGAAGGCGGTGGCGGCGCGCCCGAATTCTGGGATTCGAGAGAGAGAAGCTGTAGCGGTGAACGCCAAAGGAAGTCAGAGGAAGGAGGTCGACGTTGGATGGAGTTGTGGCGGTGGTGACAGACTCCAAGAACCTTGGAAGTCACGACCCCAACGATTGGAAGCTTCGCCGGCGAATCGGGAATCCAAGCGAGAAGGCGGTGGTGGTGGCAGAGTCTCGACGGCGGCGAAGAGCTGATCAGTTAGCCGTTAATAGAAGTTAAGTGTTGGGTCTTTACTTTCTAAAACCGTGTCGGTTGTTGGAATCTTGTGGATAATTTGACCCTTCGTCTTGTTGTTCTGCCAGCCTTGGTGGTGGTCAGTGTAGTGCTCGGCCTGGATGCCAAGGAGGTCAGCGAACTCATTGTAGGTGAGCTCGTGGTTCCGGCCGGCGAGGCGGAAGGTGATCACCTTCGAGCGTTGTCTGCTCTTGTAGGTGTCGAGCTCAAAAGTGCTCCAGAACTCCTGGAGGGCGACATGCGGATAGTCATCGGTGATGGTGGTGAGCTGTAGGAGTCCTGCCGCGACGAGGGACTGGTGGACGGTGGTGTGCCAATCCTTATTATGCTCCTGGAGAGACTCCATGAGAGGGGGCGCACGTCGGCTGGAGGAATCTCCCGAATCCTCTAGTAGCGCTCGAAGTAGTGGTTTGGAGGTGTGCAAGGAAATGGTGAATCCCTCGACGGTCGGGGTTAACTAGAGGATGACCGGCGAGAATGGGAGTGATAGGGGTCGGGCACTGGCACCAGCTCCGGTGCCTGGAGTAGCGGAGGTCGATCTTGGACCGCTGGGTGCTACTCTCGGTCTCTTAACCCTATACCTAAAAGATATCAAAATTTGGAAACCACATTAGTCAAACCGACAAGTTACCCCACACTTGGTCGAAAAACTCACTTTCACAGAGAAACGAGGGAAACTGACTAGGGATAAGCTAATTTAACATTCGGTAACCATAATTGATCCTAAAACATGCATGGGAACTGTCCGGGCAGAAAATTCAGATCATTCATTCAAAGTCAAACCGACATTCATAAAAACGTCAACACCCTAACATTTTTAGCAATTAAACATGGAAAATCAAGTTCAGTCGTCATAAAATCAAGGCACAACACTCCCTAAGCATCCTAGATCATCTGAGTTCAAACAATTCAGCACAATTCACACCGAAACAATAGGCCCGCATATCGAGGTAGACCGAAATCAAGTTCAACGAAATTCAACAATCAATATGTCAAAAGATTTGAAATTGAAAACCCAACAACTAACCTTGAATACATGACTACAGAAAATGGACGGAACACGAAGAAATCGGCAAAAGCTCAAAAAACACATTTCGGGCAAAACCGAAGCTCTAGAGCTCCGATTCAGACGATCTAGGTGGCGGTCTGACCTGAGAAGGGCGCACTACAAGAAACTGGCTATTTAGCGTCAGATTTTTAACAGCGGCCACGTTATGGCCGCTGTTAAAATATACTTACAGCGGACAGATTACAGCGCCCAAGTGTCCGCTATTAAATTAACTAATTTAACAGCGGCTTAGTGGCCGCTGTTAAACGTTTGGTATAAATTCCAGCATCAGCTTCTTCTTCCTCATTCTGCGAGACAGCAGCTGCATCTCTTTTTCTTCTTCTCTCGTCTGTCCGCCGTTGCCACACGAAGCCGCTGCCAGACTCCATTTCCACGCTGCCTCTAGCCATCGCCACCACCAGCCCATCGCCGCGCCATCACCCCTATTCACGCCGCCACCACACCAGCCCTTTCCCTCTCCCCTGCAACAGAAGCTAAGATAAACCCTAATTTCAGAAAAATAAATGCGGCGGTGAGTAAAAATTAGCGCCGAACAGAAAAACACATTTTGGCGGCGGGGTTGAGGTTTGTTTCAACGAGAATAGTGGGAAATTGGGCTCGGTTGCGAGAACTAAAGGATAAGGGGGATTTCAAAATTTTTTACTGAAGTTCTCGGCGATAACTATAATAGTTCTCATCGAAAACTTGTTTGAAAATGGTTTAAGAAGAGACTCAAAACACATCGGATTTTGGAAAAGTTCTCGCCTAAAACTTTGAAAGTTCTCGGTGAGGAGTTTGTGACGAAAAGAAACAGGATGCTGAGGGTTTTTTAAAACCAAAGATCTTGCCGAAAACTTGAAAGTTTTCATCGAGAACAATTGACCTGGGCAGTTCAAAAATAGATTCTCGCAAACACCGGCACGCAACTTTGAAAAATCAAACCAAAACAACAAAAATCAAAAAAATCCCAAATAAATTGGAATTGAACCGAGAACACACAACACACACAAGAAAAATAAGAAACCACGAATGACACTTTTGGCTCCCCCGAACCAAATCTAGACACAAAACTGACTCAAAAATTCAACAACTGGCTCCAGCCGTGGGTTGCCTCCCACGAAGCGCTCTTGCTTAACGTCCTTAAGCTAGACGATACCTGGATGGTGCTCAAGAGGTATCCCAGTTCATAATTTTGCTTCACACTCGCGTTGAAATTGACGAAGTACAACTTTGGTTTACCTCCGGAGAGTAAGAAACGCTTCCCATTGATATGCGTCAATTGGGTTTGTCCGTCGAGAAGGTAGCCGGTGACTTTGAACGGCCTGAAGAGGTCCTTCGAAGGATCATTCTTCTTCGATGGTCTGGTAGAAAGCATCGGAAGAATTGGCTTGGCAGAGGGTGGCGGAGTGATTGGCTTCCACCCCATCCTTGACTTCTTTGAATTTTTCTTCTTTTCGCCAGGATTTTTAAGTTGCGGCGATTTAGAAGAAGACGTCTTTGGTTCCTCCTTCTTCTTTAGATTCTGTGCCAGAGGCTTTTTCTTATGGTTGCTCACTTGTTTAGCACCTGTAGCAGCCATCTTTGAAGAGACATTAGGATTGACATTAGTAACGGAGTTGACCGAGGCCAACTCCACAGTCTCAACAGATAAATAATGTGCTTCTCCCTTAGCAATGTACTTCATACCGTCCTTGAGACAGAATGTCACGCTGTCTAACGTCAACGATCCGTTAGGCACATTAATTGTCATGTCGGATGTTGGCATAAAATGTCAGCCAAGGAGAAGAGTAACATCCTCCTCTTGGGTATCCATGACTACGAAATCAGCTAAGAAAGTGAATGGACCACAATGAACAAGCACATCTTTGACCAACCCCCTAGGCGCCTTCATTGATCTATCAGCAAAAAATAGTTGCATGCTGATGAACCTGTCATTGTGCGGGTTCAATCAAATACTACTAAGCTAGAAAGCTAGGGTAGATCGTATTCCACGGGCCTTCTAATGAATGACTACTTAAATAAGCTGGCAAATTACTCAGGTTAAAACACTTCGTGCGTGGTGTGAGTTCCATGACTTCTAATTCTAAGAAATGCAGAGAAATTAAAAATTGAAACTAAAAATAGATTGGAAATTGGTTGATTAAAACATAGATGACAGACGAACTTAGACTTTGAATCCCCCTTCGTTCCCCAGAGCATTGGCAATTAACAGATCAGCGGATTTCGATTCTCATTCAATCAATTTCTAAGACACCACCATAACTCCTTACCCTAAGGTTTAAGACCGGCGAACGTTTGCTCTATCCGTTCTAGCTACCAAGATTAATTAGTCACCCGGGTACGGTCGCCTCTCGCAATGACTTAACTTAACTGGTGCGATTACTAACGATTTGTGAGTTATTCTTGCAGTGGATTAACCCTAACCGGTTCCTACGAAAGGCACGCTCCAATTATAAGGTTAATTGTTCAATTTGATGTTTTAAAGTAAGGCGAGCATTCACTTCTATCCTTAGCTTAACAAGAATCTAATCTAGGTGATCAATCCAGACAAGAAACAAGAACAATGAAGAACAAATCAAACATGAAAGAGAAACTGATTGAACTTTGAATCTAATCACCGCCGATCCATGATCGCTTTAAAGCCCTCGGTCACTTAGGGTTCATCTAGTCTAAGCTCTAAGAGTTTAGCTACTCATGTTTATCACAAAAGAATCAAAGACAAAGAAAGAGTTCGGGGTCGTTTTCCGCGTGGAAATGAATTGCAATGGAATTAAAATCCGGAAGGGATTCGATTTGTTGGGGTTCCTTCCAGATTTTAATTCCTTGTTTTCCACAATACCATAACCATATGGATTTCAAATAAAGGACCACCTAGCATTACTGAACTAACCTTCTTATCAGTCCGAACAACCTCTACATTCTTTCTACATCTCATTTATGCCATTATCTACACAAAATACTAAAAAAATTCGAGCTCACCATTATTATAAAAATATTCAAAGTTTTTTATTCGACCGAACTCAATATTCAAATAATAAACATTATTCGATCAAACATCAATATTCAAATGATCAACAATATTCTACCAATATTCAAATAAGGTCTGTCTATGAAACTCTATTCTATCAACGGGGAAAAAAAATCAAACACACAAAACAATTATTCGTTATCCTCCTCAAACAAATTTTCGTACATACTTTACGATTCTGGGACAATGGAGAAGAAGGATAAGGTTCAAATTCGAGGTATTAGACGTACTCGAAGAAAATAGAACAAAAAAATTTGGGGTAAGTTTGGCAAGATGGGAAAAAAATTGGGTTGGGACCTTAAAATCCGCCCAACTCCTTCCAGTTTCAAAGGGAATTAAAAACCTGCCCAGGGGTGATTTGAAAGCCTGCCAGGAATTGAACTCCCCCGGATTTCGGTTATTTAAATAGACCGGAAAACATGGAATCTGGGGGGAAATGGATTTCAGCCAAATCCAAGTCTCAAAACTTGTACGGAAAACGACCCCTTCATCTTGAAAAGAGGAAGAACAGAAAAGGATCTGAAAAACCTAATGAAGACGACTCTGGTAGAACTTCGATCTTTGGTAAACTGCACTCCTAGCTCCGAGTCTTTGAGATGAAAGGGATGGCGTCACGATCTCTTTCTGGCTCTTCAGACTCTAACTCTCTGCTTCAGAACTTGAGAGAATTCTGAAGTTCGGTATTGGTTGGTAATTATGATATGTCTTCTTTGTGGGCCGCCGATTAAGTATTTATACTTAACCCTAATACCGCCAGATTTTAACTAGAATTTTTGCCAAAAATATAGGGAATTTTCACCGAAAATCTTAGTGTAAATGGGAAGCCCGCCGGTTGATTTCTTCTGTGATTTTTGGACCATTGGTTCTCGGCGAAAACATAGTGTTTTCGCTGAAAACTTCCTTGAATGAGCTCAGTCGATTTGTGCATGGATTTTCGCCAAAAACCTTGGGTATTTTCGGTGAAAGTGTAAAACGAGGCCGGATTTGGTTCGACCCGGTTGGCTCCTTGGATCAATTCCGGTGTGATTCCTCCAGGTTCCAACGCCTTAGACACGTCCTTGGCTACTTATTTGATGGCAAAAACCTGTGTTAATCATAGAAACACTAGAAAACCATGAAATAGACCCGAAACGGGCCAAAGTAACACAAATGGCACGAGATAGGGCAATTGATTGAATATTCGTTATTCTACCCTAAAAACCATGTCTTAAGCAAGGAAATGTCGCTTAAATGAGGCTGATAATCACGTCAAATCGAGTGTCATCACATGCTACTATGTTTTAATTCAGGTAAGTTTAGTTTCTCATAAATGTACATAGGCATGACATTTATGGATGCACCTAGATCGACCAAGCTACGTTCAACCTCAATGTCAATATTGATGCAAGGCAATGTAAAAGTGCCAGGATCGGAACACTTAGTTGGGATCGGTATGGGTGGAGGTCGAGACTGGACGGTAGAGCATTCTTCCTTGGAGAGAATGGAGGATGCTTCCTTCTTCTTCTTTAAGTTGTCCTTGTCTTCTCCCTTAGCTAGCAACGCCTTGGGAAAGGAAATTCTTGGCTGATATGGTAGAGGTGGCTCCGGTGCTCGTGTAGTTCTTGGCGAGGTGGCCTTCTTTTCTTCTTTCTTGATCTCCGGTATATCAATAGCCACAGCATCAGGAGTCATGACCGGATCAAGAGATGTAGTAGCAGATGAGCTCTTGCAACTTCAAGTGGAGACAGTCTTAACATGCTCATTCTTCAGGGTTTGATTCTGTCTGGCTTGGTAGCTTACCGAAGGGACGACCACTAGACAGCATGCTAGCGATGTTGTTCACTTGGCCCTCCACTCTATGCCCTGTGCAATTTGCTCCTAATTTAAGATAGCTTGAGCCTTGAATTGACTGTCGTGATCATCAAGCGTAGAGATGATCTGGGTCATCTTCTTATCCAACTCACTATCTTTGTTGTCTTGAGGTGTAGGACGTTGAGGCTGTTGTCCTCCGGTGAATCCAGGGCCTTGATAATTGTTGGTCAGGTACTGATTCTAGCGGTTGTGGGGTGATGTAATGTAATTGCCTTGATTTCGGTGCGGTGGCTGGTACACTCCTCCAGACTTGTGTTCAGCTTCTACTTCTGGTATGACCTAGATGGTCGGCTATTTTGATTCTGGTTCTGGTTCTGACTGGAGCCGGGGTCGTAGGGAGGTCGCTCTTGGAAACTTCCCTGTTGTGGAGCTGGCCTGTAGTTGCGGTAGTTAGCATAACCTTGTTGGTTTTTCGAGAAATTGTGGGTGATGACGCTCACCTCATCCACAAACCAGACGTATGCTATGCCAAAATTCTGGCAGCTCCCTTCGTTATGAGCACAAGCGCCACACCAGTCACAGTCAACTACATAGACAGAGGCTGTTGGGGGGTTGTTTGGCGCAGTAGACTTCTTCAGATGCTTCTCGATTTTTACTTTAACCTACTCTTCAATGTTGAGCTTGCTTCTGGCTCCTTCTGATTGTCTCTCCCAGTTTCTTGACTTCGAAGCATAGTTAGCAAAGTGGAGCATAGCGGCTTCTGGCGTAAGAGCAGTGCAATCTCCTTCAGCTAAGGAGTTAACCCATTTAGATGACTCCTCGTTCATACCTCGAGCAAAGATTTCAGCTAGTTGCCTCTGCTCAAAGCCATGATGAGGGCAGTTGTAGAGAAGCTCTTGGAATTCAATCCAAGCGTCGTACAAGCTCATTCCTTCCTCCTTTCTCAACCTAGCGATGTTATCCTTGTAGGTTGTTGTTCTTGAAGTAGGAAAGTATTACTCTACAAACTCTTGAGCTAGCTTATCCCAGCTTTCGTAGTGACCGGGAGGCTTGCTATTGAGCCATCTCTCTGCGGGGCCCTTGAGAGAGAAGGGAAATGCTCGCAAGCACAAGGTGTTCTTGTCGAGGGTTCCACTCTTGAAAGTTTCACACAAGGCAATGAAGTCTGCCAAGTGTGTGCAAGGATTATCGTGCGGCTTTTCTTCAAACTGCACGTCCCTAGAGATCATTCCCGGGAAGGGGACCTTGATCTCATTGTCAGGATCAGCCTTTTTACGTGGCACAGCAAGGGAGGATCGAACGCAAGTCGCGCTCGGCTTGTTGTAGTCTGCAAGGCTCTTCTGAGCATGCGGCGGCGGCGGAGGTGAAAGTTGGCGATCTCTGTCACCCATTGTAGGAGAGGGTGGTTGTGAATCTGAATCTGATAAGTGGATGAAGATGAAGATGAGGAGCTCTTCTTCGACTCCTCGATCTTAATTGGTGTGAAGGATGAGGGTGGAACGACAGTAGATTGCTTTGGGATTCGCAGTTGCTTAGGCGGAGTAGAACTACTCGGCTTGTCTGAAGTAGAAGACTTGATAGGCTTAGACTGAGAACGAGTGAACGGGTGGTGATGTATAAACCTGTGAACAACCTCCAAAGAACAAAAACAAACACAACTGGTTTAAAATCGAAGTGTAATGGAAAAATGAAAGATGGAAAGGTAAAATATAAAATGCCAACTCTTCTTTCAAACAGTTAGAAGAGTGCTCAACAACGGCACCAATTTGATTATCGCGTTTTCACGCGTGTCGTCAAATAACTACCTTACACAAAGTAAGATATATCGTATTCCACAGGTCTCGACTAATCATTTACTCAACTGAGTCGGCAGATTACTCAGGTTTAAAAAAGTTTGCGTGGTGTGAGTTCCATGACTTCTAATCTATGAAGCAGAAAAAATGAAATGAAAATAGAAAGCAAATTGAAGGTTGATTGACTTGACAAGACGACAAACAAACTTAGATTTTGAATCCCCCTTAGATCACCAGAGCATTGGCGATCACAAGACCAGCGGCTTTCAGTTCTAATTCATTTAGTTCTCAGACACTACCATAACTCCTGACCCTTAGGTTTAAGACTGGTGATGACACTCGATTTGACGTGATTATCAGCCTCATTTAAGCGACATTTCCTTGCTTAAGACATGGTTTTTAGGGTAGAATAACGAATATTCATTCGACTACTCTATCTCGTGCCATTTGTGTTACTTTGGCCTGTTTTGGGTCTATTTGATGGTTTTCTAGTGTTTTCATGTTAGCACATGTTTTTGCCGTCAAATAAAGTAGCCAAGGACGTGTCTAAGGCGTTGGAACCTCGAGGAATTGCACCGGTATCGATCCAAGGAGTCAATCAAGTCGAACCAAATCCTACTCCCATTTACAAAGAAGTTTTCAGCGAAAATCCCTTGGGGGTCGTTTGGTAACAGGATATTGATATTGATATCAGCAGATATCATGATATCGAGTTATCACTGTTTTTTTCGTACCACATATCAGGATATTTGGGGAAAAAAGTAATATCAATATCACTCCACACATATTCTACTCCCCCCTAGAATATGTGAGGGGTGATATTGATATTACTTTTTCCAGACAATTTTGCCCCACACTTTAATTTCAAATTACACTACCATTAATCATTACTCTCAACACCAACTATTTCTCTCTCACCAACACTTGAGGGTATTTCTGTCATTTCCACAATTAAGTCACTTATCTCCACCTAGTACAATACCACTACACCAAACAATGATATCATGATAATTGGTTGAACATATCAATACTAATAACATCTCAATATCTCCCTAATCTCAATATCCCTACATATCATTTTTCCAAACGACCCCTTGGAGTTTTCGACGAAAACTCATGAAGAAATTGGCAGAGCATTCAAGAAGAAGTTTTCGGCAAAAACTTCAAGTTTTCACCGAGAACCCAACGTCCAAAAATCACAGGAGAAAACAGCCGGCGATCACCCCATTTACAAAGGAATTTTCGGTGAAAATTCTAGGCAAAACCGGCGGTATTAGGGTTAAGTATAAATACTTAACCGGCGGCCCAAATAAAGAAGAAACACATCATATCTCATAATACCAAATACTTGGAGGATTCTCAAGAGTTTTAGAGTAGAGTTTAGAGTTCGAAGAGCCAGGAAGAGATCGTGACACCATCCCTTTCATCTCGAAGACTCGGAGCTAGGATTCCAGATTACCAGAGATCGAAGTTCTGCCGGAGTCGTCTTAATTAGGTTTTTCAGATCCTTTTCTGTTCTTCCTCTGTTCAAGATGAACTCTATCTTTGTCTTTGATTCTTTTGTTATGAACATGAGTAGCTAAACTCGTAGAGCTTAGACTAGATGAACCCTAAGTGACCCAGGGCTTTAAAGCGGTCACGGATCGGCGGTGATTAGATTCAAAGTTCAATCAGTTTCTCTTTCATGTTTGATTTGTTCTTCATTGTTCATGTTTCTTGTCTGGATTGATCACCTAGATTAGATTCATGTTAAGCTAAGGATAGAAGCGAACGCTCGCCTTAGTTTAAAACATCAAATCGAGCAATTAACCTAATCATTGGAGTGTGCCTTTCGTAGGAACCAGTTAGGGTTAATCCACAGCAAGAGTAACTCATAAATCGTTAGTAATTGCACCAGTTAAGTTAAGTCGTTGCGAGAGGCAACCGTACCCGGGCGGCTAACTAATCTTGGTAGCTAGATCGGATAGAGCGAACGTTCGCCAGTCTTAAACCTAAGGGTAAGGAGTTATGGTGGTGTCTTAGAATTGATTGAACGAGAATCGAAATCCACTGATCTGTTGATTGCCAATGCTCTGGTGAACGAAGGGGATTCAAAGTCTAAGCTTGCCTGTCATCTTTGTTTTCAACCAATCTTTCAATCTGTTTTCAGTTTTAATTTTTTTTATTTCCTTGCATTTCTTAGAATTAGAAGTCGTGGAACTCATACCACGCACAAAGTGTTAACCTGAGTGATTTGCCTTTACATTTGAGTAGTCAATCATTAGAAGACCCCGTGGAATACGATCTACCCTAGCTTCTAGCTTGGTAGTTATTTTATAACCCGCTCTGCAGCGATCATCAAATTGGCGCCGTTGCCGGGGACTTCTTTTGATTGTTCGAAAGAAGAACTGGCATTTTATTCTTCTATCTTCCCATCTTTCATATTCCATCACACTTCAATTTTACACCAGTTGTATTTGTTTTTGTCTTTTGCAGGTTAAGAAAACTCCGAAGCAAATCACTTCCGATCCACCTTTCCCTACCACGATGGCTGCTAGTGTTCGGTCTCCCATCTTTGTCCCGCGCAATGAAGACGGTCCTGCCTATGAGATCAAGACCGCCTTCTCGGAAATGATCTCTAGGGGTCTACAGTTTGAAGGAAAGCCTCATGATAATCCATGCACACACTTGGCAGATTTCCTTGCTTTTTGCGAGACCTTTAAGAGTGGGAGCCTCGATAAGGATACGTTATGCTTGCGAGCCTTCCAACTCTCACTTTGAGGCGCCGCAAAGAGATGGTTCATTAGCAGGCCACCCGGTCACTACACCAACTGGGAGGAACTTGCTCAAGGATTCATAGAGGAATACTCCCCTCCTACCAGAACCACTGCCTACGGGACAGCATCTCAAGGATCAAGCAGACCGAAGGAGCTAAGAGACATTGGAGAATAGAAGAGCTTATTGAAGCAGAAATCCAGAAGCGATTGAAGGAAATCAATGCTTGTTCGGTAGAAGAGGTGAACTTCATTTCTGAAGGCTTCACCAACAGTCAACAGGGCTACCCCGACTACCGTCAGTCCAGACAACCTCCTCAACAACAAGGGAGCTTCTAAGAGCGTCCTCCTTACAACTTTGGATTCACTAGAGAACATCAACCTCAGAGATCTACATCAGGGAACACAAGGGATAATGAGTTAGACAAGAAGTTAGACCTGATCATGGCAAGGCTCGACGATCACGAAGAAAGGTTCAAAGCCCAAGCTGCTCTTAACCAAGGACAGATCGCTCAAGGTCACCGAGTGGAGAGTATGTTAAACAAAGTTGCTAACCTGCTGGCTAACAGTCTTCTCTTCAGTCAGGCACCGTCTCAAAGCAACCCCGCCATGAAGACTGAGCATGCTAAAGTCATCACAACCAGGAGCAGTGAGCAGAACAGGCTGGAGAAGAAGAAGGAAGCACTTCCCACTCCCTCTACGGGAGAATGCTCAGCTCGTTTCTCAATCACCACCCATACCTATCCCAACTAAGTGCTCCGATCCTGGCCCTTTTACGTTACCTTTAATCATTAATGGTATTGAAATTGAGCATAGTTTTGTTGATCTAGGTGCTTCTATATATGTCATGCCTATGTGTTTATATAAGAAACTGAACCTAGGTGAACTACAACCTGCTAGCATGCATTTAGTGTTCGCTGACAAAACTCTAAAAGAACCTAGAGGAATAATCAATGATGTAATCACTTGTTGTGGCCCTTTCCGGTTCTTTGCTGATTATGTAGTAATGGATACTCAAGGGACCTATTCCACCCTTCTCTTAGGCCGGCCGTTTATGGCGACAGCCGGCATTAACATTAATGTTCCAAATGGTTCATTAACATTAAGGGTTGGAAAGGATACTGCAACATTCCGTCTCAAGGATGGTATGAAATACATTCCTAAGGGAGAATCACATTGTTTATCCGTAGAAACTGTGGAGTTGGCCTCGGTCAACTTCGTTACTGACATCTGTTCTAGTGTTCCTAGATCAATTTTTTTGCAGGTACTTAACAGATCACCAAGTAGAAGCCAAAACCCTCTGCTCCGAAGCAGCCAAAGAAGAAGAAACTGAAAGCCTCTTCTTCACCGCTGACCAAGGAACTTGACAGGTCGCGGAGAAAGAATCAGAAAACAAAGACTCAAATGGTCTGGAGACCAGTTGTTCCACCACCTTCATCCGAGCCAGCTGCACCGCCAATTCATTGCGAGCTACCGGCGTCGGAACAAGTATTGAAGGAGAAGCCGAAAGCATCTCCTAAGGAAATACCTACTATCACCGATCCTGGTGATACAAAGTCGGAGGTTAAAGAGAAGACGAAGCCGATCATTCTCATCCCTTCCACCATCTTCCTTGTAGAGGATGACCCCTCAACAGAGCTATTTGGTCCGTTCAAGATCACTGATCACCTTCCCGACGGACGTACCAAGCTTATACACGCTAACGGGAAGAAATTTATGCTTAGCGGAGATGCCCCGAAGCTCTACTTCATGAACTCCGATGCTAGCATTAAGGAGAACCTGAGTTGGGATGCCTCCTAATACCGTCCAGGTATCGTCCAGCTCAAGGACGTTAATAAAAGAGCGCTTCGTGGGAGGCAACCCACGGCTGGAGTCAGTTTTTCATTTGTGTCAGACTTAGTGTTTTAGAGTCGGTTCGGGGGATTGCGAAAATATTTTTCAATCATACAGGTCAAAATTTTCAGCAAAAACTGACCCATTTTTTCGGCAAAAACTTGTTTGAATATCCCACTGTGTTTTCTAGACGATTTTAACTAAACTTTTCGGCGAAAACTCTATGAAGTTTTTGGCGAAAATTTATTTGAAAACCGGCAGACCATTTTGCCTGGGGTTTTTGGCGAAAAATTGCACACATTTTTGCCAAAAACTTGAGTGAAAATCAACAAATTTTTCCCTTTTAATTCTCGGTCACACTCTCTCTCCCCTCACTTTCATTTTCAAAAATCAGAAAACCTCCCCTTTTGTTTTAAAACCAACCCGACCGCCACCACATTCGCGCCGCCACCGCTGCCACACTTCTCCCCTTCCTTATCCGATCAGTTTGAGCCGTAGAACAGTGGAATCGGAGCTCTAGATCTCCTGTTCAGCCAAACCCTAAATTTTTTTATTTTCACAGATTTCTCTTTCTCCGTTCATTTTCAGCACCCATGGCTTCAAGGTAAGTTGTAGAACTTTTCATTCCGAATCTTTTGACATGTTGAATGCTGAATTTCGTGGGGTTGACTTTTGGTTGACTTTTCAGTTCACCTCAATTTGCGTGCCGACTGATGTCGTGTGAACTAGGTTAGCTGAATTCTTTGGACTGATCTAGCATGCTTAGGGAGAATTGTGCTGAATGATAATGCCATTTGATCGTGTGTTGATGTGCTTAAGGATCGATTCTTTGCGGTGTTGACTTTTATGAAATTTCGGTTTGACCTTGAATTGTCTATGCTCGTTTGGCTGCCATGTGTGTTCATTCACGTTCATATGTAACACCCGTCCCAAACCGACCCGAGTTTACCCGTGGTCGAACCAGTTTGAGTGCTACTCGAAGATACAACATTTAAATAAAGGAGTAAAACGCAGTGGAAATAGAAACAACTCTCCATTAAAAAGTTCAAAATCAACTGAAGGCCTTCATTACATAAAATCTGAAATCTGAAACCAAATCTCAAAACGATTACAAAATTCCCAACCAAAGGTGTCAACTGAAATCTAAAATTAAAACAGTGGTCACTCCACAATAGCTTCCTAATCTTCACTTCACAACTCCAACCTGCAACTCCTCCGAACTCAACCGAACACCTGAAAAGAGAAACTGGGGGGGGATCAGCTTCCTAATGAAACTGAGTGAACCCACTGGGTTTAACTATGCGCCAAACCTAGCCTAAGAGCGATCCCAACTCCACACACAAACAACAATGGAATCTGACACAGTCATCCTCATTTTAATTCCTAACATGATACTAGGTGATCACATAAGCTAAAATCTCAATTAACATCCACAAGAGTTTAACATGCATAAGCTCAACATTACACCGCATCCAACTCCACATTATGCAACAGAGAAAACCACATGCACAAACATAACCAAAATCATGTAACCACTCGTCCCCCAATTCAATCAATACTCATACATTCACCTTCACACGCATACATTTACTCTCCATTTCTCCTTCATATTTTCTAGGTGATCACACAGGTGCACTACTCAGTCCATTGCCCACAACTAACAGTCTAAACAATGTAACCCAAGTCATCCATTCACAAGTACACGATATAGCCAACTCATGTAGCGCACAGTTCAACATTACATCACAATACAACTCACTATCACTAACAACACTTCCACTCACACATCAGCCACAACACCCACACATTAACCACAACACCCACATTACCCAAATTCACACTTATCATCATCATCAATCCTAAACCATTCAACTCCTATCTCACATCTCATCACAACAACATAATTCACAACACAACACTAGGCACCTCACTAACACCTCCAATACACATACCATACACGAATCACATATGCATCTTATTCCACACACACTCACAAACACACATACACCACCGCACATAACTAAGCATTCTCATCACTAACATATACCACACATTCATTGATCTAGGTGAGTTCATTAGGCGCCATAAGGAGTTATTCCCCCGCTACCCCGCCGGCCTCGTGCTCCCCTACCGCATGGGGAACACGTCACATATCCACAATTCCATAATTCCACAATTCCACAATTCCACTCCCCGTCGGGAGACTAATCTACCAGTCCGTCGGTGGGTGAAACACATTTGGGTAACGTTGGCTCCTTCCAGTTCTATCATTTAAATTCCATTTACCCAATTCCATTTGATTAATTCCACTTTACAAACCCACTTCCCAATTCCACTTTACAAATCCACTACACAAATTACACATCACAATGCCACATCACAATACCACAACACAAACCCACATCACAAATCCACACCATGATTCCACCACACAATTCCACGTTCTAGTTCCAAACACCAATTCTATGTTCCAATTCTAGGACATAATTCTAGTCTAACCACAACCGGCAATAATAGATACAATCATAGAATTCATCTCATCCAACCCCATCTCATCTCACATTTCTAGATCAAATACGTTAGCTATCATCTTATATCCCAATCCCCACATCACACATAGATCAGCACAATCATCATACGTCAATCACAAGACAGTTATTCAGTTTTACTCTCATAGGTTCATGCAAGACCTAATTCTGTTCTAAGTCTATTAAACTCCGCACTCCCATTTCTAGCCACCTAGTCAACTATACACTCACACAAGTCAACCATACAATCACACCAGTCACCCAACACCACATAACAGTAACAATCACGACAGCATCAATTTACCATTTCAACTCTCCTATTGAGCATTACTAGATTAAACCACATAATCTATCTAGTTTACATAATTCATCTAACACGATTCCTAGCCACAATTCGACCAATTCTGACATCCTCATTCTTCTCTACCATTTACCAATCCACATTCAAGACTCCAACCTTACTACGATAACCAAAAGACACACTATCAATCACCATCACATACAGCATCAATTTCATTCAAATCAATCATACGACCCCAGTTCAACTAGTTCATGCAATCACACCACCCAATTCCATTACTCAATTCCATTTACCAATTCCCTTAACCAATTCCATAAGTCAATTCCACGTACCGATTCTATTGTCCAATTCCATACCTACATTCCCTACCGATTCCAGTAGCCAGTTCTAAGTCATAGTCTACCACCCTAAACACATTAACAACCACCTTCACACGCATTATCAATTCTACCTAAAAGGCACGTTGCATAATTCATACATCAACACCTAGCATCATCTCAATCCCAACATCATGTAAACCCACACAATCCAAATCATTCAATAATCCCACATCACACATAACCACACATCACAAGACATTCAATGCCTCCCACGGCACAAATAGTTTAAGGGTAAACGGCTAGCTCACCGGCCACCCCCACCTACAAGTACAGGGGAAGCCATGTCATGAGTCGTAGGGTTACCCTCCTGTACGTCCTTCATTGGATGACCACACATTGGTGGAGCCATCCACCTGTTCATCAATTAAGGGCGACCCCACATTGGCAGGACCACCCTCCTGCAACCACAGACTGACAATAGCATAATATACACAATTCTCATGTTCACAGACCCGTCCCTCCTATCACTCTTTACTAGTTCCGATCAATTTATCATCCATGTTAATCAATTTCTCCAATAAAACACATCACAAACAGCCATCAATCATCAACCAATCCATCAATTAACAAATATCCAACAATCATCAAAACAGCATATTTCACAGAACAATCAATTGCAGAACAATTTTCCCCTTTTACTCTCTTTCAATTTCATGCAAGGCCCTACATTTTTCTAAGTCTGAATTGTAACTCCTCACACCGACAAGACTACCTATCGTACGCTAAACCCTCACCTGACAAGAAGACGAGGCTCTAAACTCTTCAAGAAACCCGAACAACCAAACTCTCAGACACCAAAAACGTAGCTATCCACCTCTTCACCGACAGCAGCTTACTCCGAAATATCCAAAACTTCTGGGTGCGATCTCTTCCTCTCATCACAAAGAACTCATAGCAAGAAACGGATCGCCAATCGGATCTCTACAACTCTCAGAATCGAGGTTTGAAGTTTTGGAGATTTCTGGCTGAGACACAAAAATGTAGCTCTTCCTTCTTCCACGGACAGCAGCCTGCTCCGACCCAGCCAGAACCACGACTAGAGATCTCTTCCTCTCACCGCCACAAACGTGTAGCAAGAAACGGATCGTCAATCGGAGCTCTACAACTCCTGGAATCAAGGATTGACCCAAATGGGTTTTTGGTTCTTCAAACACGGGTTTGGGGAAGATGGAGAAAATGAAAAAGTGAAGAAACTCCTAAAATCCGAATTTTAACACTCAATGCATGAAACACGGCCCACGTATCATCAAATGCACCCCCAAGGTGTTTTAACTCTACCCAACTCAAATTCGAACGTCCCGAACTTCGATGGGACCTCAAGAATATTGTTTCCAATGTCTAAACCATCCAAACTCGAGTTCCAATCCGTTTGGTTGGGCGGGGATGTTACAAGTCTCCACAACTTCAAGAGATTTTGTCCCCGAAATCACAACCCAACTCACTCTAGCAACGCAACCACAAATCACAGCAACAAATGCAGCAGCAACATAGGGATCACATTACCTCCCGAAACTTCCTTTTAACGGCTCTAACAACACACACCTTCTAAGGGCACTACTCCCACACTACTTCGAACTTTTACCTAACAGACACGCACAACCAAACCTCGACGGCACTACTCACCACAAGAACACAACCAAAACGCAACCAACACAACTCACACGAGAGCACAAGCACAACACAAGCAAGCAAGAAAACTCTCAGCTAACACCTCCGACCAGAACTTCACACTCCTCGAACACTCCACTTAACTCAACAAAATTCTACAAGGGCTCTAATCTTCCAACCAACCTCCTAGTCTACCACCACTTCCACTCCCAACTACTCCGACACCCTCTTCACTACAGGAGGACACAAAACGTTTCAGTTGATCAATTTTCATAAATCACATTGCATTTCAAATCACTCTCCTTTCAAGCTGAAAACACTTTCCTTTCAAAACTTCCCGCCCATTTCAAAACACTTTGAAAATCCCTGGAAAGTCGGTCCTGTGCTGATGCTCCATCCTTTCCCCATATGAGGTTAATTACTCCTCTAGAAGAAGAGACGAATCACCAACACAGCAGCAACTAACCAGGCTCTGATACCACTTGTAACACCCGTCCCAAACCGACCCGGGTTTACCCGTGGTCGAACCAGTTTGAGTGCTACTCGAAGATACAACATTTAAATAAAGGAGTAAAACGTAGCGGAAACAGAAACAACTCTCCATTAAAAAGTTCAAAATCAACTGAAGGCCTTCATTACATAAAATCTGAAATCCGAAACCAAATCTCAAAACGATTACAAAATTCCCAACCAAAGGTGTCAACTGAAATCTAAAATTAAAACAGTGGTCACTCCACAATAGCTTCTTAATCTTCACTTCACAACTCCAACCTGCAACCTCCTCCGAACTCAACCGAACACCTGAAAAGAGAAACTGGGGGGGATCAACTTCCTAATTAAACTGAGCGAACCCACTGGGTTTAACTATGCGCCGAACCTAGCCTAAGAGCGATCCCAACTCCGCACACAAACAACAATGGAATCTGACACAGCCATCCTCATTTTAATTCCTAACATGATACTAGGTGATCACATAAGCTAAAATCTCAATTAACATCCACAAGAGTTTAACATGCATAAGCTCAACATTACACCGCATCCAACTCCACATTATGCAACAGAGAAAACCTCATGCACAGACATAACCAAAATCATGTAACCACTCGTCCCCCAATTCAATCAATACTCATACATTCACCTTCACACGCATACATTTACTCTCCATTTCTTCTTCATATTTTCTAGGTAATCACAAATGTGCACTACTCAGTCCATTGCCCACAACTAACAGTCTCAACAATGTAACCCAAGTCATCCATTCACAAGTACACGATATAGCTAACTCATGTAGCGCACAGTTCAACATTACATCACAATACAACTCACTATCACTAACAACACTTCCACTCACACATCAGCCACAACACCCACACATTAACCACAACACCCACATTACCCAAATTCACACTTATCATCATCATCAATCCTAGACCATTCAACTCCTATCTCACATCTCATCACAACAACATAATTCACAACACAACACTAGGCACCTCACTAACACCTCCAATACACATACCATACACGAATCACACATGCATCTTATTCCACACACACTCACAAACACGCATACACCACCGCACATAACCAAGCATTCTCATCACTAACACATACCACACATTCATTGATCTAGGTGAGTTCATTAGGCGCCATAAGGAGTTATTCCCCCGCTACCCCGCCGGCCTCGTGCTCCCCTACCGCATAGGGAACACGTCACATATCCACAATTCCATAATTCCACAATTCCATAATTCCACAATTCCACAATTCCACTCCCCGTCGGGAGACTAATCTACCAGTCCGTCGGTAGGCCCTAACCACCAGTCCATCGGTGGGTGAAACACATTTGGGGTAACGTTGGCTCCTTCCAGTTCTATCATTTAAATTCCATTTACCTAATTCCATTTGATTAATTCCACTTTACAAACCCACTTCCCAATTCCACTTTACAAATCCACTACACAAATTACACATCACAATGCCACATCACAATACCACAACACAAACCCACATCACAAATCCACACCATGATTCCACCACACAATTCCACGTTCTAGTTCCAAACACCAATTCTATGTTCCAATTCTAGGACATAATTCTAGTCTAACCACAACCGGCAATAATAGATACAATCATAGAATTCATCTCATCCAACCCCATCTCATCTCACATTTCTAGATCAAATACATTAGCTATCATCTTATATCCCAATCCCCACATCACACATAGATCAGCACAATCATCATACGTCAATCACAAGACAGTTATTCAGTTTTACTCTCATAGGTTCATGCAAGACCTAATTCTGTTCTAAGTCTATTAAACTCCGCACTCCCATTTCTAGCCACCTAGTCAACTATACACTCACACCAGTCAACCATACAATCACACCAGTCATCCAACACCACATAACAGTAACAATCACGAAAGCATCAATTTACCATTTCAACTCTCCTATTGAGCATTACTAGATTAAACCACATAATCTATCTAGTTTACATAATTCATCTAACACGATTCCTAGCCACAATTCGATCAATTCTGACATCCTCATTCTTCTCTACCATTTACCAATCCACATTCAAGACTCTAACCTTACTACGATAACCAGAAGACACACTATCAATCACCATCACACACAGCATCAATTTCATTCAAATCAATCATACGACCCCAGTTCAACTAGTTCATGCAATACACACCACCCAATTCCATTACTCAATTCCATTTACCAATTCCCTTAACCAATTCCATAAGTCAATTCCACGTACCGATTCTATTGTCCAATTCCATACCTACATTCCCTACCGATTCCAGTAGCCAGTTCTAAGTCATAGTCTACCACCCTAAACACATTAACAACCACCTTCACACGCATCATCAATTCTACCTAAAAGGCACGTTGCATAATTCATACATCAACACCTAGCATCATCTCAATCCCAACATCATGTAAACCCACACAATCCAAATCATTCAATAATCCCACATCACACATAACCACACATCACAAGACATTCAACGCCTCCCACGGCACAAACAGTTTAAGGGTAAACGGCTAGCTCATCGGCCACCCCCACCTGCAAGTACAGCGGAAGCCATGTCATGAGTCGTAGGGTTACCCTCCTGTACGTCCTTCATTGGATGACCACACATTGGTGGATCCATCCACCTGTTCATCAATTAAGGGCGACCCCACATTGGCAGGACCACCCTCCTGCAACCACAGACTGACAATAGCATAATATACACAATTCTCATGTTCACAGACCCGTCCCTCCTATCACTCTTTACTAGTTCCGATCAATTTATCATCCATGTTAATCAATTTCTCCAATAAAACACATCACAAACAGCCATCAATCATCAACCAATCCATCAATTAACAAATATCCAACAATCATCAAAACATCATATTTCACAGAACAATGAATTGCAGAATAATTTTCCCCTTTTACTCTCTTTCAATTTCATGCAAGGCCCTACATTTTTCTAAGTCTGAATTGTAACTCCTCACACCAACAAGACTACCTATCGTACGCTAAACCCTCACCTGACAAGAAGACGAGGCTCTAAACTCTTCAAGAAACCTGAACAACCAAACTCTCAGACACCAAAAACGTAGCTATCCTCCTCTTCACCGACAGCAGCTTACTCCGAAATATCCAAAACTTCTGGGTGCTATCTCTTCCTCTCATCACAAAGAACTCATAGCAAGAAATGGATCGCCAATCGGATCTCTACAACTCTCAGAATCGAGGTTTGAAGTTTTGGAGATTTCTGGCTAAGACACAAAAATGTAGCTCTTCCTTCTTCCACGGACAGCAGCCTGCTCCGACCCAGCCAGAACCACGACTAGATATCTCTTCCTCTCACCGCCACGAACGTGTAGCAAGAAACGGATCGTCAATCGGAGCTCTACAACTCCCGGAATCAAGGATTGACCCAAATGGGTTTTTGGTTCTTCAAACACGGGTTTGGGGGAAGATGGAGAAAATGAAAAAGTGAAGAAACTCCTAAAATCCGAATTTTAACACTCAATGAATGAAACACGGCCCGCGTATCATCAAATGCACCCCCAAGGTGTTTTAACTCTACCCAACTCAAATTCGAACGTCCCGAACTTCGATGGGACCTCAAGAATATTGTTTCCAATGTCTAAACCATCCAAACTCGAGTTCCAATCCGTTTGGTTGGGCGGGGATGTTACAAGTCTCCACAACTTCAAGAGATTTCGTCCCCGAAATCACAACCCAACTCACTCTAGCAACGCAACCACAAATCACAGCAACAAATGCAGCAACAACATAGGGATCACATTACCTCCCGAAACTTCCTTTTAACGGCTCTAACAACACACACCTTCTAAGGGCACTACTCCCACACTACTTCGAACTTTTACCTAACAGACACGCACAACCAAACCTCGACGGCACTACTCACCACAAGAACACAACCAAAACGCAACCAACACAACTCACACGAGAGCACAAGCACAACACAAGCAAGCAAGAAAACTCTCAGCTAACACCTCCGACCAGAACTTCACACTCCTCGAACACTCCACTTAACTCAACAAAATTCTACAAGGGCTCTAATCTTCCAACCAACCTCCTAGTCTACCACCACTTCCACTCCCAACTACTCCGACACCCTCTTCACTACAGGAGGACACAAAACGTTTCAGTTGATCAATTTTCATAAATCACATTGCACTTCAAATCACTCTCCATTCAAGCTCAAAACACTTTCCTTTCAAAACTTCCCACCCATTTCAAAACACTTTGAAAATCCCTGGAAAGTCGGTCATGTGCTGATGCTCCATCCTTTCCCCATATGAGGTTAATTACTCCTCTAGAAGCAGAGACGAATCACCAACACAGCAGCAACTAACCAGGCTCTGATACCACTTGTAACACCCGTCCCAAACCGACCCGGGTTTGCCCGTGGTCGAACCGGTTTGAGTGCTACTCGAAGATACAACATTTAAATAAAGGAGAAAAACGCAGCGGAAACAGAAACAACTCTCCATTAAAAAGTTCAAAATCAACTGAAGGCCTTCATTACATAAAATCTTAAATCCGAAACCAAATCTCAAAACGATTACAAAATTCCCAACCAAAGGTGTCAACTGAAATCTAAAATTAAAACAGTGGTCACTCCACAATAGCTTCCTAATCTTCACTTCACAACTCCAACCTGCAACTCCTCCGAACTCAACCGAATACCTGAAAAGAGAAACTGGGGGGGATCAGCTTCCTAATTAAACTGACGAACCCACTGGGTTTAACTATGCGCCGAACCTAGCCTAAGAGCGATCCCAACTCCGCACACAAACAACCAGTGTAGTCAAAATCGCGATTTTAATCTTAAAATCGTACGATTTTACGATCTCACCTATGAGAAACGATCCTGATTTCACTACAAAATCGTGGGCCTTCAAAATCGGGTGAAATCGAGAGAAAAATCGTTAAAATCGTAAAATCAACGATTTTACGATTTTATACGATTTTTGTAATTTTCCTGACTAGACCAAAATCTCAATGGGTTGGTTCGGTTTTTTGGTTCAACCTGAGAATCTAACCCATTTTCCCAAATCCCTCTTTTCCAAAAATAACTCGCTGAACCCTAATTCCGCAAAATCGAAAGTTCGATTCTTCTACAACTCTCGCCGGCGCTGCTTCTCCTTGATTTTTCTCCGTTTCTCACCGGCGGTGCTTCTCCTCGGCTGCAAGTCACCAACGTCGCTTTTGCATCGACGACTTCCTTCTATTCGCCCCTTCGTCGTCATCCGATACTCCAATTCTTCTCCAGCTTCGTCGTCGTCCGTTCTCTGCGTCGGCGATTCTTCTCCAGTTTCTTCGTCGTCTCGTCCCTTCACCGTCGACTCGAGACTTCCTTCTCCCCTCAGTCCCTCCTTCGCCGGCCTCCCTCACCATCTAGCATCTTCCCTCACTCGGACACAAGGTCAGCAACATCATCTTCCTTCTCCACTGCTTCAAGTCAGTAAGTCAACCTTCTTTGTCCTTCCTGTCGATTCCCTCCTTCCCTGCAAGCTGCAGGTCTAATTAAATCATAGACTCATTCATACCTTCATCTTTCCTAGAAATTGACTCATTCATACCTTCCTCTTTTCCAGAATTGACTCATTCATACCTTCCTCTTTCCCATAAATTGAAGCAAGGAGGGCGGAGGCTACATCAGAAGTTCAAAACTTCAACTCACCAAACTATAACAGTTCATTTCATCTACGGTTCTACCTGCTTCAAGTAATTACTCTGTACTCCGCAATCCTCATCCCTCTGTCCCATTTCCTACGGTTCTATGGTTCTCACTTCTCACCAAAATAGTAGTTTCATTTTCACTAAGCCATCCATGTACGCATCCCTTTGAGCATATTATTAACTCATTGTAATAATTCTTTGTTATAAGCCATCCATATTAATTGTTATAAGAGTGTATAATTCTAAGTTTATTAACATATTATATTTATTAATAAGTATTTATATATTTTTTTAGTTGGGACATAAAATCTTACGATTTTACGATTCAATTTTACGATTCCGATTTCACCTAAGTTTTCGATTTTACGTGGAATCACGATTTTAACTACATTGCAAACAACAATGGAATCTGACACAGCCATCCTCATTTTAATTCCTAACATGATACTAGGTGATCACATAAGCTAAAATCTCAATTAACATCCACAAGAGTTTAACATGCATAAGCTCAACATTACACCGCATCCAACTCCACATTATGCAACAGAGAAAACCACATGCACAAACATAACCAAAATCATGTAACCACTCGTCCCCCAATTCAATCAATACTCATACATTCACCTTCACACGCATACATTTACTCTCCATTTCTCCTTCATATTTTCTAGGTGATCACACAGGTGCACTACTCAGTCCATTGCCCACAAATAACAGTCTCAACAATGTAACCCAAGTCATCCATTCACAAGTACACGATATAGCCAACTCATGTAGCGCACAGTTCAACATTACATCACAATACAACTCACTATCACTAACAACACTTCCACTCACACATCAACCACAACACCCACACATTAACCACAACACCCACATTACCCAAATTCACACTTATCATCATCATCAATCCTAGACCATTCAACTCCTATCTCACATCTCATCACAACAACATAATTCACAACACAACACTAGGCACCTCACTAACACCTCCAATACACATACCATACACGAATCACACATGCATCTTATTCCACACACACTCACAAACACGCATACACCACCGCACATAACCAAGCATTCTCATCACTAACACATACCACACATTCATTGATCTAGGTGAGTTCATTAGGCGCCATAAGGAGTTATTCCCCCGCTACCCCGCCGGCCTCGTGCTCCCCTACCGCATGGGGAACACGTCACATATCCACAATTCCATAATTCGACAATTCCACAATTCCACTCCCCGTCGGGAGACTAATCTACCAGTCCGTCAGTAGGCCCTAACCACCAGTCCGACGGTGGGTGAAACACATTTGGGGTAACGTTGGCTCCTTCCAGTTCTATCATTTAAATTCCATTTACCCAATTCCATTTGATTAATTCCACTTTACAAACCCACTTCCCAATTCCACTTTACAAATCCACTACACAAATTACACATCACAATGCCACATCACAATACCACAACACAAACCCACATCACAATTCCACACTATGATTCCACCACACAATTCCACGTTCTAGTTCCAAACACCAATTCTATGTTCCAATTCTAGGACATAATTCTAGTCTAACCACAACCGGCAATAATAGATACAATCATAGAATTCATCTCATCCAACCCCATCTCATCTCACATTTCTAGATCAAATACATTAGCTATCATCTTATATCCCAATCCCCACATCACACATAGATCAGCACAATCATCATACGTCAATCACAAGACAGTTATTCAGTTTACTCTCATAGGTTCATGCAAGACCTAATTCTGTTCTAAGTCTATTAAACTCCGCACTCCCATTTCTAGCCACCTAGTCAACTATACACTCACACAAGTCAACCATACAATCACACCATTCACCCAACACCACATAATAGTAACAATCACGACAGCATCAATTTACCATTTCAACTCTCCTATTGAGCATTACTAGATTAAACCACATAATCTATCTAGTTTACATAATTCATCTAACACGATTCCTAGCCACAATTCGACCAATTCTGACATCCTCATTCTTCTCTACCATTTACCAATCCACATTCAAGACTCCAACCTTACTACGATAACCAAAAGACACACTATCAATCACCATCACACACAACATCAACTTCATTCAAATCAATCATACGACCCCAGTTCAACTAGTTCATGCAATCACACCACCCAATTCCATTACTCAATTCCATTTACCAATTCCCTTAACCAATTCCATAAGTCAATTCCACGTACCGATTCTATTGTCCAATTCCATACCTACATTCCCTACCGATTCCAGTAGCCAGTTCTAAGTCATAGTCTACCACCCTAAACACATTAACAACCACCTTCACACGCATCATCAATTCTACCTAAAAGGCACGTTGCATAATTCATACATCAACACCTAGCATCATCTCAATCCCAACATCATGTAAACCCACACAATCCAAATCATTCAATAATCCCACATCACACATAACCACACATCACAAGACATTCAACGCCTCCCACGGCACAAACAGTTTAAGGGTAAACGGCTAGCTCACCGACCACCCCCACCTGCAAGTACAGGGGAAGCCATGTCATGAGTCGTAGGGTTACCCTCTTGTACGTCCTTCATTGGATGACCACACATTGGTGGAGCCATCCACCTGTTCATCAATTAAGGGCAACCCCACATTGGCAGCACCACCCTCCTGCAACCACAGACTGACAATAGCATAATATACACAATTCTCATGTTCACAGACCCGTCCCTCCTATCACTCTTTACTAGTTCCGATCAATTTATCATCCATGTTAATCATTTTCTCCAATAAAACTCATCACAAACAGCCATCAATCATCAACCAATCCATCAATTAACAAATATCCAACAATCATCAAAACAGCATGTTTCACAGAACAATCAATTGCAGAACAATTTTCCCCTTTTACTCTCTTTCAATTTCATGCAAGGCCCTACATTTTTCTAAGTCTGAATTGTAACTCCTCACACCGACAAGACTACCTATCGTACGCTAAACCCTCACCTGACTAGAAGACGAGGCTCTAAACTCTTCAAGAAACCCGAACAACCAAACTCTCAGACACCAAAAACGTAGCTATCCTCCTCTTCACCGACAGCAGCTTACTCCGAAATATCCAGAACTTCTGGCTGCGATCTCTTCCTCTCATCACAACGAACTCATAGCAAGAAACGGATCGCCAATCGGATCTCTACAACTCTCAGAATCGAGGTTTGAAGTTTTGGAGATTTCTGGCTGAGACACAAAAACGTAGCTCTTCCTTCTTCCACGGACAGCAGCCTGCTCTGACCCAGCCAGAACCACCACTAGATATCTCTTCCTCTCACCGCCATGAACGTGTAGCAAGAAACGGATCGTCAATCGGAGCTCTACAACTCCCGGAATCAAGGATTGACCCAAATGGGTTTTTGGTTCTTCAAACACGGGTTTGGGGGAAGATGGAGAAAATGAAAAAGTGAAGAAACTCCTAAAATCCGAATTTTAACACTCAATGCGTGAAATACGGCCCACGTATCATCAAATGCACCCCCAAGGTGTTTTAACTCGACCCAACTCAAATTCGAACGTCCCTGTAACACCCATCCCAAACCGACCCGAGTTCACCCGTGGTCGAACCGGTTTGAGTGCTACTGGAAGAACCAGCTTTAAAAGAAAAGAGTAAAACGCAGCGGAAACAGAAACAACTCTTAAATACAAGTTCAAAACGAAGGAGGCCTCCACTTAATAAAACCGAAATACAACTGAAATCCGAAATCCGATCACAACCGATCACAAAATCTCAAAACGATTACAAATCTTCCAACCCAAAAGTGTCAACTGAAATCTAAATTTAAAACAATGGTCACTCCACAATAGCTTCCTAATTCTTCACTTCACAACTCCAACCTGCAACTCCTCCGAACTCAACCGAACACCTGAAAAGAGAAACTGGGGGGGGATCAGCTTCCTAATGAAACTGAGTGAACCCACTGGGTTTAACTATGCGCCGAACCTAACCTGAAGAAGTGATCCCAAACTTCTCACGAGACACCAACAATGGAATCAGACTCAACCTTTACCAGTTTTAATTCTCTAAACAGTCTAAGTGATCACATAGGTGCAGTTCCAAATCAACACTTACCATCCTCAATAACATCCATGAATAACAGAGAATCATAAATCATACAGTTCAACATTATAATACAATACGACTCAAGATCATAGTCAGCATTTCCACATACACCACAATCACACACCCATTCACATTCAACACACACATTAATCCCATCCCAATTCACTAAGTGAGCTATTAATCATCCCTAAGCAAATCTAGGTTTCATTCAAGTGCATAACGCCGTACTAACCATCCACAATTCATATCATCATCATAATCATCAACCACTTAACATCTAACCCGCAACTCATCGCATTGACACAACTCAATTCACAGATCAATCCGACCTAGTTCACACACATTACATAACAGTTCGCCATCACATACCGCACGTCACATATACACACTCAACACATCACATTTCAGCTTGTTCACATCAAGCACAACACACGCACAACAGTTCACAATTCATTTAACTAGGTGAGTTAATTAGGCGCCATAAGGAGTTGTTCCCCCGCTACCCCGCCGACCATCACATCATCCATATCCCGTAGGATCTTTCCCCGTAGGGAGATAACACGACGCATCCCCTAAGGGATCCTTCCTCCACGGAGCTATCACGACGCATCCCATCGGGATCCTTCCTCAACGGAGATTTCAACCACTATGACTCCCTGTCATAGGATTCACCCCAGTGAATCGGACTCTAACACAATGGTATTTCGGTTGGGTAACGTTGGCTCCTTCCGGTTCTATCAATTAAATTCCATTTAATGCAACCACAACCATCATACTCTAATGCAACCACAACAATCACACTCATCCGCAAAACAGTTCCATTCAACCACAAATCCATTTCACAATTCCGATTCCACTTCCCAATTCCACTGCACAACTCCACTACACGAATTACACATCCCAATGCCACATCACAAAACCACAACACAATCCCACATCATGATTCCACAACATAATTTCATGTTCTAGTTTCAAGCACCAATTCTATGTTCCAATTCTAGGATATAATTCTAGTCTAACCACAAACGGCAATAATAAACACAATCATAGAAATTCATCACATCCACCCCATCCTATCTCACATTTCTAGATCAAATACATTAGCTATCAACTTTCATCCCAATCCCCACATCAAACATAAATCAGCACAGTCATCATACTTCAATCACAAGACAATTATTCAGTTTTACTCTCATAGGTTCATGCAAGACCTAATTCTGTTCTAAGTCTATTCAACTCCTCACTCCCATTCCCAGCCATCTAGTCAACCATACACTCACACAAGTCAACCATACAATCACACAACCATAACAATCAAGACAACATCAATTTACCATTTCAACTCTCCTATTGAGCGTTACTAGATTAAACCACATAATCTATCTAGTTCACATATTTCATCTAACATGATTCCCAGCCACAATTCGACCAATTCTAACATCCTCGTTCATCTCAACCATTTACCAATCCACATCCAAGACTCCAACCTTATTACAATAATCACAAGACACAGAATCAATCACCAACACACACAGCATCATTTTCATACAATTCAGTCATACAACCTCAGCTCAACTAGCTCATGCATTCAGAACACCCAATTCCATTACTCAATTCCATTCACCAATTCCCCTAACCAATTCCATAAGTCAATTCCACGTACCGATTCAATTATCCACTTCCACGTACAATTTCCCCTACCAATTCTATTAGCCAATTATAAGTCATAAGTCTACCACCTTAAACACATTAACAACCATCTTCACACACAACATCAATTCTACCTAAAAGCACGTTGCATAATTCATACATCAACACCTAGCATCATCCCAATCCCAACATCACATAAACCAACACAATCCAAATCAATCAGTAATCCCACATCACACATAACCACACATCACAAGACATTCACCGCCTCCCACGGCACAAACAGTTTAAGGTAAACGGCTAGCTCACCGGCCACCCCCACCTGCAAGTACAGGGGAAGCCATGTCATGAGTCGTAGGGTTACCCTCCTGTACGTCCTTCATTGGACGACCCCACATTGGTGGAGCCATCCACCTGTTCATCAATTAAGGGCGACCCCACATTGGCAGGACCACCCTCCTGCAACCACAAACTGACAATAGCATAATATACACAATTCTCATGTTCACAGACCCGTCCCTCCTATCACTCTTTACTAGTTTCGATCAATTTATCATCCATGTTAATCAATTCCCCCAATCAAAATCATCACAAACAGCCATCAATCATAAACCAATCCATCAAATAACAAACATCCAACAATCATCAAACAGCATATTTCACAGAACAATCAATTGCAGAACAGTTTTCCCCTTTTACTCTCTTTCAATTTCATGCAAGGCCCTACATTTTTCTAGGTCTGAATTGTAACTCCTCACAACCGACCAGACTACCTATCGTACGCTAAACCCTCACCTGACAAGAAGACGAGGCTCTAAAACTCTTCTAGAAACCCAAACAGCCAAGCTCTCAGACACCAAAAACGTAGCTATCCTCCTCTTCACCGACAGCAGCTTACTCCGAAATATCCAGAACTTCTGGGTGCGATCTCTTCCTCTCATTACCAAAAACTCATAGCAACAAACGGATCGCCAATCGAGCTCTACAACTCTCGGAATCGAGGTTTGAAGTTTTTGGAGATTTCTGGCTCAGTCCCAAAAATGTAGCTCTTCCTTCTTCTACTGACCGCACCTTGATTCGAAATACCCAGAAACATGAATAGAGATCTCTTCCTCTCGTCTCCACAAACCCGTAGCAACAAACGGATCGTCAATCGGAGCTCTACAACTCCCGGAATCAAGGATTGAAGCTAAAGGGTTTTTGGCTTCTTCAAATACGGGTTTTGGGGAAAGAGAAAGAAGGGGAAGTTATGAATTTCTGTGTAAAATCAGCTTTTTATAGTCTGACCATGATACACGGCGTGTATCATGATACACGACGTGTATCATGATTCACGGCGTGTATTGTAATACACGGCCGTGTATCGTGGTCTGCCCACATTGACAATTTTTCACGTACTCTCTTGTATACTCGACCCGACTCAACTATGAACGTCCCGAACTTCGATGGAACCTCAAGAACATTGTTTCCAATGTCTAAACCATCCAAACTCAAGTTCCAAACCGTTCGGTTGGGCGGGGATGTTACAAGTCTCCACAACTTCAAAAGATTTCGTCCCCGAAATCACAACCCAACTCGCTCTAGCAATGAATCCACAAATCACAGCATAACGCAGCAACACAAGGATCACATCACCTCCTGAAACTCCCTTTTAACGGCTCTAGCAACACACACCTTCTAAGGGCACTACTCCCACACTACTTCAAACTTCTACCTAACAGACACGCACAACCGAACCTCAACGGCACCACTCACAACAAGAACACAACCAAAACACAATCAAACAAACTCACTCAAGAGCTCAACAAAGCACAACTCACACCAACAAGAACTATGAAGCTAACACCTTCGACTAAAATTCACACCCTCAAGCACTCTACTCACTTAACCAAATTCTACAAGGCTCTACTCCTCTAACCAATTTCCCAACCTGCTACTACTTCCACTCTCAACTACTCCGCCACCCTCTACACTACAGGAGGACACAAAACGTTTCAGTTGACCAATTTTAAGAAACCACATTTCATTTCAAATCACTTTCCTTTCAAATTCACAACACTTTCCTTTCAAAACTTCCCACACAATTCAAAACGATTTGAAAAATCCCTGAAAAGTTGGTCCTGTGCCGGTGCTTCTTCCCTTCCTCCTATGAGGTTAATTACTCCTCTAGAAGAAGAGACGAATCACCAACACAGCAGCAACTAACCAGGCTCTGATACCACTTGTAACACCCATCCCAAACCGACCCGAGTTCACTCGTGGTCGAACCGGTTTGAGTGCTACTGGAAGAACCAGCTTTAAAAGAAAAGAGTAAAACGCAGCGGAAACAGAAACAACTCTTAAATACAAGTTCAAAACGAAGGAGGCCTCCACTTAATAAAACCGAAATACAACTGAAATCCGAAATCCGATCACAACCGATCACAAAATCTCAAAACGATTACAAATCTTCCAACCCAAAAGTGTCAACTGAAATCTAAATTTAAAACAATGGTCACTCCACAATAGCTTCCTAATTCTTCACTTCACAACTCCAACCTGCAACTCCTCCGAACTCAACCGAACACCTGAAAAGAGAAACTGGGGGGGGGATCAGCTTCCTAATGAAACTGAGTGAACCCACTGGGTTTAACTATGCGCCGAACCTAACCTGAAGAAGTGATCCCAAACTTCTCACGAGACACCAACAATGGAATCAGACTCAACCTTTACCAGTTTTAATTCTCTAAACAGTCTAAGTGATCACATAGGTGCAGTTCCAAATCAACACTTACCATCCTCAATAACATCCATGAATAACAGAGAATCATAAATCATACAGTTCAACATTATAATACAATACGACTCAAGATCATAGTCAGCATTTCCACATACACCACAATCACACACCCATTCACATTCAACACACACATTAATCCCATCCCAATTCACTAAGTGAGCTATTAATCATCCCTAAGCAAATCTAGGTTTCATTCAAGTGCATAACGCCGTACTAACCATCCACAATTCATATCATCATCATAATCATCAACCACTTAACATCTAACCCGCAACTCATCGCATTGACACAACTCAATTCACAGATCAATCCGACCTAGTTCACACACATTACATAACAGTTCGCCATCACATACCGCACGTCACATATACACACTCAACACATCACATTTCAGCTTGTTCACATCAAGCACAACACACGCACAACAGTTCACAATTCATTTAACTAGGTGAGTTAATTAGGCGCCATAAGGAGTTGTTCCCCCGCTACCCCGCCGACCATCACATCATCCATATCCCGTAGGATCTTTCCCCGTAGGGAGATAACACGACGCATCCCCTAAGGGATCCTTCCTCCACGGAGCTATCACGACGCATCCCATCGGGATCCTTCCTCAACGGAGATTTCAACCACTATGACTCCCTGTCATAGGATTCACCCCAGTGAATCGGACTCTAACACAATGGTATTTCGGTTGGGGTAACGTTGGCTCCTTCCGGTTCTATCAATTAAATTCCATTTAATGCAACCACAACCATCATACTCTAATGCAACCACAACAATCACACTCATCCGCAAAACAGTTCCATTCAACCACAAATCCATTTCACAATTCCGATTCCACTTCCCAATTCCACTGCACAACTCCACTACACGAATTACACATCCCAATGCCACATCACAAAACCACAACACAATCCCACATCATGATTCCACAACATAATTTCATGTTCTAGTTTCAAGCACCAATTCTATGTTCCAATTCTAGGATATAATTCTAGTCTAACCACAAACGGCAATAATAAACACAATCATAGAAATTCATCACATCCACCCCATCCTATCTCACATTTCTAGATCAAATACATTAGCTATCAACTTTCATCCCAATCCCCACATCAAACATAAATCAGCACAGTCATCAAACTTCAATCACAAGACAATTATTCAGTTTTACTCTCATAGGTTCATGCAAGACCTAATTCTGTTCTAAGTCTATTCAACTCCTCACTCCCATTCCCAGCCATCTAGTCAACCATACACTCACACAAGTCAACCATACAATCACACAACCATAACAATCAAGACAACATCAATTTACCATTTCAACTCTCCTATTGAGCGTTACTAGATTAAACCACATAATCTATCTAGTTCACATATTTCATCTAACATGATTCCCAGCCACAATTCGACCAATTCTAACATCCTCGTTCATCTCAACCATTTACCAATCCACATCCAAGACTCCAACCTTATTACAATAATCACAAGACACAGAATCAATCACCAACACACACAGCATCATTTTCATACAATTCAGTCATACAACCTCAGCTCAACTAGCTCATGCATTCAGAACACCCAATTCCATTACTCAATTCCATTCACCAATTCCCCTAACCAATTCCATAAGTCAATTCCACGTACCGATTCAATTATCCACTTCCACGTACAATTTCCCCTACCAATTCTATTAGCCAATTATAAGTCATAAGTCTACCACCTTAAACACATTAACAACCATCTTCACACACAACATCAATTCTACCTAAAAGCACGTTGCATAATTCATACATCAACACCTAGCATCATCCCAATCCCAACATCACATAAACCAACACAATCCAAATCAATCAGTAATCCCACATCACACATAACCACACATCACAAGACATTCACCGCCTCCCACGGCACAAACAGTTTAAGGGTAAACGGCTAGCTCACCGGCCACCCCCACCTGCAAGTACAGGGGAAGCCATGTCATGAGTCGTAGGGTTACCCTCCTGTACGTCCTTCATTGGACGACCCCACATTGGTGGAGCCATCCACCTGTTCATCAATTAAGGGCGACCCCACATTGGCAGGACCACCCTCCTGCAACCACAAACTGACAATAGCATAATATACACAATTCTCATGTTCACAGACCCGTCCCTCCTATCACTCTTTACTAGTTTCGATCAATTTATCATCCATGTTAATCAATTCCCCCAATCAAAATCATCACAAACAGCCATCAATCATAAACCAATCCATCAAATAACAAACATCCAACAATCATCAAACAGCATATTTCACAGAACAATCAATTGCAGAACAGTTTTCCCCTTTTACTCTCTTTCAATTTCATGCAAGGCCCTACATTTTTCTAGGTCTGAATTGTAACTCCTCACACCGACCAGACTACCTATCGTACGCTAAACCCTCACCTGACAAGAAGACGAGGCTCTAAAACTCTTCTAGAAACCCAAACAGCCAAGCTCTCAGACACCAAAAACGTAGCTATCCTCCTCTTCACCGACAGCAGCTTACTCCGAAATATCCAGAACTTCTGGGTGCGATCTCTTCCTCTCATTACCAAAAACTCATAGCAACAAACGATCGCCAATCGGAGCTCTACAACTCTCGGAATCGAGGTTTGAAGTTTTTGGAGATTTCTGGCTCAGTCCCAAAAATGTAGCTCTTCCTTCTTCTACTGACCGCACCTCGATTCGAAATACCCAGAACCATGAATAGCGATCTCTTCCTCTCGTCTCCACAAACCCGTAGCAACAAACGGATCGTCAATCGGAGCTCTACAACTCCCGGAATCAAGGATTGAAGCTAAAGGGTTTTTGGCTTCTTCAAATACGGGTTTTGGGGAAAGAGAAAGAAGGGGAAGTTATGAATTTCTGTGTAAAATCAGCTTTTTATAGTCTGACCATGATACACGGCGTGTATCATGATACACGACGTGTATCATGATTCACGGCGTGTATTGTAATACACGGCCGTGTATCGTGGTCTGCCCACATTGACAATTTTTCACGTACTCTCTTGTATACTCGACCCGACTCAACTATGAACGTCCCGAACTTCGATGGAACCTCAAGAACATTGTTTCCAATGTCTAAACCATCCAAACTCAAGTTCCAAACCGTTCGGTTGGGCGGGATGTTACAGTCCCGAACTTCGATGGGACCTCAAGAACATTGTTTCCAATGTCTAAACCATCCAAACTCGAGTTCCAATCCGTTTGGTTGGGCGGGGATGTTACATCATATTACTGTGCTTGCCATCTGAGTTATTAACTATGCCGTCATTTCCTACTTTGAGCTAGTAATTTCCATGATTAGGGTTCAATGTGCTATGATGTTGACTTTTTTAATGTCGGTTTGACTTCTGATCCCTAATATGATATGAACATTCCGGCTAGACATATGCATGATTTGTGATTTATTGTGATTACCGCTTACTTAATTTGCTTACCCCCACTCGGTTTTCCTCATTTCTTTGTGAAATTGAGTTTTTCTACTAAGTGTGGGGTGGGTTTTTAGTTAACTAATCTAGTTTGTTTCTGGCTATAGGAATGTCACTCATGAGCGCAGGACTAAGGCGCAACTTGACACCGCCTCTAGCTCCCGAGTCCCCGCTCCCGTCACACCAGCCGTCCAGGGCCCTCCACCAGCTTTTCCTGGCAGAGTCAGGTACCACGCCACTGTTGCCCGCCTACCCCAATACTACTTTGAGTGCTACCAGAGGCTCGAGCGTGTTCCCAGAGCTGACGTTCGTCCATTATCCATGGACTCAGACTTCAAGCACGATGAGGACTGGCACCAGAACGTGCTCACCTCACTGACGCATGCTGGACTGCTGGAGCTGACCACACTAGCTGCTGACTTCCTAGACGTCGCTCTCCAGGAGTTCTGGGCCACATTCGAGCTGAACTAGCATAAGAGGAAGCAGCGTGGGAAGGTGGTATCCTTCTACCTTGGTGGGGTGTACAAGTCATTCACCTATGATGAGTTTGCTGCTCATCTCGGGATCCCCCGCGAGCACTACGAGGGACATCACCTCGGCTAGGAGAACGACTCTGACGACGGAGAGGAGTATGACGCGCTCTGGAGCCACATGACTGGAGTGCCCGGCGATTGTACCATGAAGCATAACTTGGTTAAGTCCCTCTCTCCCCTATCTATCGATTCATTCACATGGTTTGGCGTCGTTCTCTTTTGTTTGCACTAGATAAGAGCCGCCACCACATCAGCAGAGAGGAGCTCACTCTTCTTCGCGCCATCTGGGAGAGTTATCCTCTTCATCCCGGATGGGTGCTTGCACGCATATTTTGCCTGAAGACTCAGAAGCCGCGGCCACCGAGCTCACTCCTAGGAGGCAACTTTGTCGGCCGACTCATCATCTCCCTCGGTATCAGCCATGAATATGGCCCAGACATCCCACGACGTAGAGTATATACCGTCGATGGAGATTTAGCGATCGAGTACAACCTCGAGTTGGACCTCAGTCCACAGGTGTCGGCGCCTCCTCTTCTCCAGGACGAGGAAGAGTCGGACGAAGAAGATGATGCTGAGGAGCCGCAGCCCCAGTCAGAGACGGAGTTTCATGATCATACACCCTCGCCACATCATCAGGCAGGGTATGCACACCAGTCGCTGCCGCCCATTCCAGATCCATATCAGGCGCCTCACCCTTAGCACCGACCACATCCTGCGGACATTAGAGAGCTGTACAAGCGACTCCAGGAGTGGCGGATCACAGATACCGCCACTCAGGATGCGAGATGGATTATTATGCAGCAACACATGCACCGCTCTGACGAGCGATATGAGGCACAACTGGCGTGGCAACGTCAAGTCGGCGACGCCATCCACCTTCCACCCCCCGACGCCCCTGACCAGCTATGATCGGGTGGTGTCCTTTTCCTTGTCCTTTCTTTTTATTTCTTCTTTTCGGATTTCGATCCAACTTTTTTCTGTGTGGATCCGGGACACTTGTCCCGGTTTCCTTTTTATCTTTCATTTGTTTTTGTTTTGCAGGTAATCGGTAGATTCCCTTTGCTTCGCTTTGGTAGATTGCCTCTGCTCTGAGGATCCGTGCTCATCCCCTACGCCAACCATCTCGGTCCAGGTTCTTCTACTTCACTCTGAACTCTAGATCTAGTCCTGTGAGGACACAGTACGATTTAAGTGTGGGGTAGGATGCTAGAGAACCTTGCATGAACTTGATTTCCCTTGATTGTGTTTTTGTGTGCCTCATGATTCCTGTCCAGTATCTCTAGCATTAGAATGGCTCAGTTCTTGATTTTTGATGTTAAGTTGTTGTTCAATATTTCATAATGATGCTTAGACTGCTTAACCTAGAACTTGAAAACCAACGTGTTTACTTTGATGCTAAACTGCCTAGTCAGAACAGAATTTTTGAAATCACACTTGTAGTTTGTAGCCTTGATTGCATGAAAATGACCGAATCCGACTAGCAAACCAACTGTGAGCTTTTGATCCATTGCACGTAACTTGCAATTTCAATTCTTTTTGAGTGATTTTCTGTTTGCTTGAATGAGTTAGAATTTGCATGAGACCTACTCGAGACCACACGATGACACGAGTTCTAGAATGATTAGGGCACCTAGATTCAGCTACTAAGCCAGATAGCCTACCAAACGATTAATCCATTAGGTTTAAACCCTTGAGCTTGGCCTATTTTTTGGTTCGATATACATTACAGCCACTTCCCATTCTTTCATTCCCCGTTGATCCCCTGTGGTTGTAGATCAAGATTGACCTACCGGAAGTCGGTTTGTGGTAACCTGCCTATTGCCATTCAACAGGTGGTCTTAGCTATTATGTCCAAATGTGTAAACCCCTCTAGCAACTAAAAGAAAGTATCGGCACAAAGAAAAAAAAAAGAAAAAGAGAAAAACAAAAAGAAATGTCAAAAAAGAAGAAAAATCAGAAAAGCTTCAAGTTTTTAGTTCAATAAACGTTCTTCTCCCTACAAATGGAATAACGAAGTCAAAAGAAAATTCTAAGAAAAAAATGTAAAGAAATAAAGTGCTAGGTTGCTTGAGGGTATCATAGGACGACTGTTCACAATTCCACCCATGTCTGGTTAGACGGTAGGAAGCCATAGGCTAGATTCGAGGGAAGTTAGTCGAAAGCTACACCGCACCAAAGCCATCATCATACATTCCCATCATCCATCTCATCATAAATCCTTGTAGTGTAGAATTCGTTACAGTCCTAGCAGGGAAGTCCTTCTTTACTAGTTACTCGTGTTGTCACAGTGGTGGAGATGTGGTCGAATTGCAAACTTATGACAGAATTCAGTAACAGAAAATGATCGAGAGCAGAAACACGTCCTTAAACATAGAGAGTGAGAGTTCCCCGTTTACTAAATATTTCCTGTGTGAGGAGTCTGGTCGGCCAGGTCAAATTCGTGCATAATTGGTTGCGATTACTTGTCGTGTGCATTTTATTAGTGAGACCAGGTTGTTTGGCTGATCAGTATGCATGTTAGGTTTCTTATTCTAGGAATTATCTGTCTAATAATTCATTGTGTTTGATTGAACTCCAATTTGATAAATCTTATCACTTGTGAACATGAGCGTTTCTATTCAGTTTGCTTGAGGACAAGCAAAAGCTTAAGTGTGGGGTATTTTGATGACACTCGATATGACGTGATTATTAGCCTCATTTAAGCGAAATTTCCTTGCTTAAGACATGGTTTTTAGGGTAGAATAACGAATATTCATTCAACTACTCTATCTCGTGCCATTTGTGTTACTTTGGCCCGTTTCGGGTCTATTTGATGGTTTTCTAGTGTTTTCATGTTAGCACAGGTTTTTGCCGTCAAATAAAGTAGCCAAGGACGTGTCTAAGGCGTTGGAACCTCAAGGAATCGCACCAGAATCGATCCAAGGAGTCAATCAAGTCGAACCAAATGCTGCTACCATTTACAAAGAAGTTTTCGACGAAAATCCCTTGGAGTTTTCGGCGAAAACTCATGAAGAAATCGGCAGAGCATTCTGGAAGAAGTTTTCGGCAAAAACTTCAAGTTTTTGCCGAGAACTCGGCGTCCGAAAATCACAGGAGAAAACAGCCGGCGATGACCCCATTTACAAAGGAATTTTCAGTGAAAATTCCATCAGATTTTCAGCGAAAATTCTAGGCAAAACCGGCGGTATTAAGGTTAAGTATAAATACTTAACCGGCGGCCCAAATAAAGAAGAAACACATAATATCTCATAATACCAAATACTTTCATCTCGAAGAGTTCTGGAGTAGAGTTTAGAGTTCGAAGAGCCAGGAAGAGATCGTGACGCCATCCCTTTCATCTCGAAGACTCGGAGCTAGGATTGCAGATTACCAGAGATCGAAGTTCTGCCGGAGTCGTCTTAATTAGGTTTTTTAGATCCTTTTCTGTTCTTCCTCTATCTTTGTCTTTGATTCTTTTGTTATGAACATGAGTAGCTAAACTCGTAGAGCATAGACTAGATGAACCCTAAGTGACCCAGGGCTTCAAAGCGGTCACGGATCGGCGGTGATTATATTCAAAGTTCAATCAGTTTCTCTTTCATGTTTGATTTGTTCTTCATTGTTCATGTTTCTTGTCTGGATTGATCACTTAGATTAGATTCTTGTTAAGCTAAGGATAGAAGCGAACGCTCGCCTTACTTTAAAACATCAAATCGAACAGTTAACCTAATCATTAGAGTGTGCCTTTCGTAGGAACCAGTTAGGGTTAATCCACTGCAAGAGTAACTCATAAATCGTTAGTAATTGCACCAGTTAAGTTAAGTGGTTGCGAGATGCGATCGTACCCGGGCGACTAATTAATCTTGGTAGCTAGATCGGATAGAGCGAACGTTCGCCAGTCTTAATCCTAAGGGTAAGGAGTTATGGTGGTGTCTTAGAATTGATTGAACGAGAATCGAAATCCGCTGATCTGTTGATTGCCAATGCTCTGGTGAACGAAGGGGGATTCAAAGTCTAAGCTTGTCTGTCATCTTTGTTTTCAACCAATCTTTCAATCTATTTTCAGTTTTAATTTTTTTTATTTTCGTGCATTTCTTAGAATTAGAAGTCGTGGAACTCACACCACGCACAAAGTGTTAACCTGAGTGATTTTCCTTTACATTTGAGTAGTCAATCATTAGAAGACTCGTGGAATACGATCTACCCTAGCTTCTAGCTTGGTAGTTATTTGATAACCCGCTCTGCAGCGATCATCAACTGGCAAATGTTCGCTATATTCGATCTAACTCCCAAGATTAATTACCGCCTGTGCATTCACTTCTGCAACGGAAAACTAACTGGCGCGATTACTAGTGATTTATGAGTTACTCTAGCAGTGGATTAACCCTAACTGGTTCCTAGGAAAGGCACACTCCAATGAATAGGTTAATTGTTGATTTGTTGTTTTAAAGTGAGGTGAACGTTCGCTACTATCCTCAGCTTAACAAGAATCTAGTCTAGGTGATCAAGTTAGAAAAGAAACACTGGCAACAAAGAACAAACCAAACATGCAAGAGAAACTGACTAAATCTGAATTTAATCACCGCCGATCTGTGACCGCTTTAAAGCCCTGGGTCACTTAGGGTTCATCTAATCTAACCTCTATGAATTTAGCTACTCATATTCAATACAAAAGAATCGAGAGCAAACAAGGAATACATCTTCAAGCAGGAAGAACAGAGAAGAACTGTAAAACTTAATTTATGATGAATCCGTGAAGCTTCAATCTCCTGGATCTTCAACTCCTAGAACCGAGCTCTCCGAGATGGAAGGATGGCATCACGATCTCTTCCCGGCTCTTCGAACTCTCTAAACTCTCTCTCGAACTCTGAAGTCTAGAAATTAATCCATGGAAAAAGTATCTTTTTTATGTTGGCCGCCAATTGCTTTATATAAGAGTGTCTGTATCCGGCTGGGAAAGAGGGGACTTCTCGGTGAGAACCTTGAAAGTTCTCGCCGAGAACTTCTATTCTGAGGCTCCTGTGTTTTCTGTCTTTAAACTCTTCAGTGAGAACTATGAAAGTTCTCACCGAGAACTTGCCTTGGTGAACCTCCTGTATCTTGTCCGCTCAAACTCCTCGGCGAGAACTATGGAAGTTCTCGTCGAAAAATCCAGTGTAAGTAGGGGCAGATTTGGCTTCTGACTCGTGTGGTTTCTGGATCGACTCTAAGCAATTCCTTGAGGTTCCCTTGCTTCATGAGCACGTCCATGGCTACATTATTGGTGGCAAAAACCTGTGTATTTACAAACACACTAGAAAACACATCAAATAGACCATAACGGGCCAAAGTAACCGAAACGGTAGGAAATAGAGCAATTGAGTGAAAACACCCTAAACTACCCCAAAAACTGTGTCTCAAGCAGGGAAATGTCGCTTAAATGAGGTTGATAATCATGTCAAATTGAGTGTCATCAGGAATATGTCCAAAACCGGGAAATCCTAGCTTGATTATGATTTCCTGTCCGAATGTCCTTGGCATCTTCCCTTCATGTCCCGCATCACTGATGGTTGGTCATCCTTCCTCGGATCAGGTTCAGGTGGCAGCCTGGTCTTGGTACCTAGCATCGGCTCCCTCATACCTGTATTGATGATGCCGCGGCTCGGCATCACCGGGTGGCCGCTCCAAATATTACTGATGTCGCGGCTCGGCATTTGGCACTTGACAATGCTCAGCATCAGTATCTGGGATAAAGTCTGCATCGGATCATCAACCGTGCTGCGCTCTTTGATGCTTCGACCCTGCATCACTCTAGCTCGGTCCAGCTCCATGTCCTTCGGGCCCTCCTTGCATCCTTCTCCGAATATGACTAGGCATGGTGGAGGTTTGTTCGTGGGAACTAGGGAATCCTTTGAGCTAAAGGAATCATGAATAAAATGAGTACTTTTGAGGCCCGGTCAAAAGTGCTTTTCGTATAGGCCTTGGCTACGGGCCTGCGTCTCTATTGGTGTTGGCTTCGGGCCTGAGCTTGGTCTCCATGGCCTAGTTGAGGATCTGCATCCTCCCAGGGGTGTCTTCTAGCTCTGGCACTTCAATTATCTTCGACTCTTGGTCCGGCGCCTTCATGAAAAAGTATGGGCCTGGTGCCCGTGGTGTCGTGTCCACGTCGGGCTTGGTGGCCGCGATTACATCAAGGAAGGAGGCATGGGAGCTCGAGGTTCAGAAGACGAACACAGAAGGTTGTTAAACATCGACATTAAGTGGGAAGGGAGCCACAATGACATGCAGCATCTGCAAGAAACCAGGCCACAACAAGAGGGGTTGCCCTTCTTTGAGGTAGACTACCACGACAGAAACGATAAATTTGTTGATATCTCAAATGTAATGTTTTTGTTGTTGTTTCACTTCAATTGTAAGTTTCTATTTTTTAGGCTACTAGTAATGTGCATGTATCATCCAGTGCTCCAACAGGCTCACAGGTCGATCCACCAGTAAGTTATGCATGACCACGTTGAGCACACGATCCCATCTTATAATGGACAACAAATAATCTTTATATCTTCTTGTTTGATTCAAGGGTCTCCACGCGCTACTCGACTCTCTTAGACGACTTCGGAAACGGGACAAATGAATTTCATGCCAACCCCATTAGTGAAGAACAAGTGAAGACATGAACTATTTGGATGTATATATGATGTAATAAAAAATACTCTTCTTTTGAGGTAGGACCTTTTTTTGGAACTGAAGAAGCTATTGCTTGTACTTTACAACCCCTATTTAGATTTCGTTGTTCTGCATATGAATGGATGGATGGATATCAGTAGGTTGCTACTAATTAATGATGTGTGGATGCTAGTTTTCCTCTCATGATTGTTAATATTCAGATGCTGATATATAAGTAGGCTGCTACTACCAGCTAAAAAAATTGATGGATAGGATGGATCGTGAATGAAATGGACTATCAACATTATGAGTTGCAGGTGTTCTGCTGGCCAATTTCAAACTTGCTTATGCTTGTTTGAAATATCATAAATGATCAATTTGTTACAGTAGGTTTACTAACAAGTAAACCAATTCACAAGAATATATCAGTAGGTTTATTACTTGCACATAAATTGAGATATTAACAGTTTACAAGATGGCTGCACATAAGACTAATAATTAACACTTCACAAACGACCCAGCAGTCTTTCTAGTAAACTTCCCAAAAGGTGATGCTCCTGGTTTTGGAGCTCTGCCATACTTCCATTGTCCAGTCCCCCGTCTTGCTTCCATTCGTAGTGTGATGTCAGTGCCAGAACACAGCTCACAACCCTTACTGACTTCCCTCCCTGACTACAATTTCAACCTCAAAGAAATTACAGACTATGATTCAAGACTGTCAAATCAAACAGAAAAAAGGAATGAACACAAGAACCTACTTCAAGTCAAAGTTCTCAAATGATGGAAGCCCCATCTCCACATCATGAATGAATCGCCAGGAACTTCTGCTACCTAACCGGGAAAAACGATGAATTCATATGCATATTCCAATTCTCTCAGAAGCAAATGATCGAACACATGGAAGATGATAAAACCAAATCACCTTAGATATTCTCCCTGGCTAAACCTTTTCAGAACATTGCATGGGATTATCCCGCTCCGCAATCCATTCGTGAACTCCTCCTCAAATTGCTGTGATGGAAAATCCTTACTCCCTCCACCAACTCCTACCTTCTTCCTCAGCCAATCCGCTGCTTCGTACCTCTTTGCCACTGCATTTCAAATCAATTTTCTCTGTTAGCAGATTCAATAATAAAAATGCGACTAGAAAAAAGTTGATGATCATTCATTCATTCATTTAATTCATTACAAGCTTCATGAATATTCATCGAAGCAGAAACAATGTCCATCCGTCGAATCACATGCTGTTGAAGCACATCGTCCACAACGGATTTGAGAGTCGGAGAAGGTGCGACTTGCTCTATCGCTATCTTCCTCCTTCTCTGAAGCTTCTTCCAACATAGCATGTGCGTACATCGTATGTGATCAATCAATTGAAGGTATTACTATCTCTCCATTGGGAATGGATGGAGGATAGAGGAGAAGAAGAGGAGTTGCAGAGACGGATGTGGAGTCGTCAAAGCTGTCTGGTGCGGATAGAAAAGATAGAGAGGGTAGTCTAAGAGTTTCTCAGGGTTTTATTTTTGGGTTAGGTTCAGAAGGTTGGGACGGGCAGCGGGGTTAATTTGAATGAGTTAAGTTGGTTCAGGTATGGTATTATTTAATTATTAATTTAACTAACGTGGAGTGTTGATGTGGCAAAACCACCAGAAAAGGTCGTCCGTCGGTATGAATAGTACCAATGCGTAACGGAATCCGTACTAATGGGACAAGTCGGAAACAAATTGAAGTTTCGGGACTGATTTGTAACGCTGCCCAAAGTTTCGGGACCACTAAGGTATTTGACCCCTTCTCAATTATATAGTGACATTTTAATGTCAAATTCGTAATATATTTTTCCCCAAAACACCCCTCGCGGGTCAGCTTCATCTCAGTACGCAAGATTAATTGGACGACTCCTATAGGATTCAGCATTGTGTTGAATCTATAAATACATTAAAGGAGAAACTCCATTTTGGAGTTGCCACATCATCATTTTTTCATGTTTGAAGCCTTCTCCTTGATTGTCTCTCCTGATACTCAAGATCAGAAGGTTGCGTGTTCGATTCACGTCGGGTTCAACATCAGCATTTTTCAAGTTTTAAGTCTTCTGCTTGATTCTCTCCCTACTACTCCAGATCAGAAGGTTGCGTGTTCGATTAATGTCGGGTTCAACATCAACATTTTTCAAGTTGTAAGCCTTCTCCTTCATTCTCTCTCCTGCTACTCCAGATTAGAGAGTTGCGTGTTCGATTCACGTTGGGTTCAGTTCCCATAACCACTATTTGTTTTTGTATAGCGGTGTTGATATTTTGATCGGCTGTTTTGATAGTAATATATTCACCATTCATCAAAAAATAAATCATTTTTATATAATGAATAAAGAAATAATAATAATGTGGGTGTTGTGATTAATTGGAGAGAGAAAAATGGGACTAAGCCAAAATGTAAATAATCACTAAAAAGACTTCTTGTTGGATTTGCTCTTTTGTTGAGAGTTTACCTCTAGTGGGTGTGCTCCCAGAGGCTTTCCGATTGAGTCTGATCCCCCGGTAAGCCTTTGAGGCCCGGATCTCTTCTCTTTCTGTACTGCCTGGTTTGCTGCCATGGCGGGTTCTAGTACTGAAGGTCCCAGTCATCCTAAGACTTGGGCTGCTATGCTGTCAAGCCCGGAGTTGGATTTGAAGTTTAGCGACATTACAGAGTCTGCGATGATTGGGGATGTCCTGAGGATACCAGATGATGTTATTGAAAAAGGCTTGGTGAGACTCTGATCTGCTGTTGTGGCGCAGTTCCTTGGAGCTCCCCCTCCGTTCAGAGTTTTTAGTAGCATGGGTAATCATCATTGGGGTTATGAGGGCCCAGTTATTATATCCAGTATAGCTCCAAACTTTTACCTAATTGAATTTTGATGACACTCGATTTGACGTGATTATCAGCCTCATTTAAGGGACATTTCCTTGCTTAAGACATGGTTTTTAGGGTAGAAAAGCGAATATTCAATCAATTGCCCTATCTCGTGCCATCTGTGTTACTTTGGCCCGTTTCGGGTCTATTTGATGGTTTTCTAGTGTTTTTATGTTAGCATAGGTTTTTGCCGTCAAATAAAGTAGCCAAGGACGTGTCTAAGGCGTTGGAACCTCGAGGAATTGCACCAAAATCGATCCGAGGAGTCAATCGAGTCGAACCAAAGTCTGCCTCGATTTACACTAAAGTTTTCGCCAAAAATCCCTTAGTGTTTTCGGCGAAAATCCCAGCACAAATCGACTGATGCTCATCAAAGGAAGTTTTCGGTGAAAACCCTAAGTTTTCGCCAAGAACAATTGATCCGAAAATCACAGGAGAAAAGCAGCCGGTGGAACATCCATTTACACTAAGATTTTCGGTGAAAATTCCCTAACATTTTCAGCCAAAATATCAGGCCAAATCCTGCGGTATTAGGATTAAGTATAAATACTTAACCGGCAGCCCAAAATCATATATACGACATAATACCAAATACCAAACATCAATTACCACCGAATTGGAGAATTCTCTCAAGTTCTGGAGCAGAGAGTTAGAGTCTGAAGAGCCGGAAAGAGATCGTGACGCCATCCCTTCAATCTCGAAGTCTCGGAGCTAGGATTGTAGTTTACCGAAGATCGAAGTCTGCCAGAGTCGTCTTAATTAGGTTTTTCAGATTCTTTTCTGTTCTTCCTCTAGATGATGAATTCTTCCTTTGTCTTTGATTCTTTTGTGATAAACACGAGTAGCTAAACTCTTAGAGCTTAGACTAGATGAACCCTAAGTGACCCAGGGCTTTAAAGCGGTCACGGATCGGCGGTGATTAGATTCGAAGTTCATTCAGTTTCATCTTTCATGTTTGATTTGTTCTTCGTTTTCTGTGTTTCTTGTCTGGTTTGGCCACCTAGATTAGATTCTTGTTAAGCTAAGGATAGAAGCGAACGCTCGCCTTACTTTAAAACACCAAATCGAATAGTCAACCTTATAATTGGAGTGTGCCTTTCGTAGGAACCGACTAGGGTTGATCCATTGCTAGAGTAACTCATTAATCACTAGAATTGGCACCAGTTAAGTTAAGTCGTTGTGAGAGGCGACCGTCCCCGGGCGGCTAATTAATCGTGGTAGTTAGATCGGATAGAGCGAACGTTCGCCAGTCTTAAACCTAAGGGTCAGGAGTTATGATGGTGTCTGTGAACTGAATGAACTAGAATCAAAAATCGCTGGTCTGTTGTTTCCTGCTGCTCTAGTGATCTGAGGGGAATTCGAAGTCTAAGCATGTCTGTCATCTTTCTCGTCAATCAATCAATCTTTACTTTTTCTTCGTTTTAATTTCATTTCAATTTATCTTTGCAACTTTTAGAATAGAAGTCGTGGAACCCACACCACGCACCACGTGTTTAACCTTGGATTAAAACTGTCAACACCTTGGAGTAAGGAAGTAGAGGAAACCCCTGGAATACGATCTACCCTGGCTTCACAGCTTGGTAGTTAGTTGATTGACCGCTATCCTGCAGTTCATCAGATACTCTGGCTCAGGACTTCGTTGAAGAATACTTTCCTCCTACAAGAACAACAGCCATCAAGGACAGCATCGCCAGATTCTCCCAGAAAGAAGGAGAAAGCTTATACGATACTTGGAATCGATTCCCAGAACTTCTTTACAACTGTCCTCATCATGGATTCGAGCAGAGGCAGTTAGCTGAAATCTTTGCTCGAGGTCTTCGAGAAGAATCTGCCAAGTGGGTCAATTCCCCAGCTGAAGGTGATTGCACTACGCTCACACCTGAAGCTGCTCTTCTTCACTTCACAAACTGTGCTTCCAAGTCGAGGAACTGGGAACGACAATCCGAAGGATCTAGAGGCAAGGTCGATCTCAAAGCTACTATCAAGGCCGAAGTAGAGAAGCATCTGAAGAAGTCTTCTACACCCATCAAACCGCCGGCAGCTTCTGTCTACGTTGCCGATTGCGAGTGGTGTGGAGCTTGCGCACATAACGGAGGTCGTTGCCTAAATTTTGGTAAGACATAAGTCTGGTCTGCGGAAGAGGTAAATTTCGTTCAACAAGGCTTCGTTAACAATCAGAATGGTTATGCTGGCTACCGCAACTTTAGGCAGCAAGGGAACTATCAAGACAGACCTCCCTACAATGCTGGCGCCAACCATAACCAGAACTAGAATAACCGCCCAGCTGGTCCAGCTCAGGATCAGAAGCCTAACCATCCGCCGGCAGGTGTCTACCAGCCGCCGCATCGCAATTCGGGTAATTATGGAACTGCTCCTGGCAATCGCTAGAATCAATATTTGAACAATACCTACCCAGGGCAACAGTACCAGAAGGAAAACAACGTCAGTGACCTGGACAAGAAGCTTAGTCAGATCATCACCAGACTCGATGATCATGACAGTTAGTTTAAAGCTCAAGCTCTCCTCAATCAAGAACAGATCGCAGCCGGACAAAGAATTGAGCAAGCTTTGAACAACATCTCGAGCATGCTAGCATCTGGACGACCATTTGGCCAACTTCCAAGCCAGACAGAGCCAAATCCGAGAAAGGAGCAAGCTAAGATGGTATCTGTTAAAAACTTTACAAGCTTATCTGCTAACGCTTGTTCTGTTTTACGCAGGCTCACTGAATCTTCAGAGAAGAAGGAAGCACTGAAAAGTGGCGCCTAAGGAGGATGATCCTCCTCTTGCACCGTACGTCGTGAAGCCTCCTTTTCCAAGAGCATTACTGCCAAATACAAGTATCGAGACTGGCATGAAGGGGAACAAAGAAGGATATCCTGATGCTCGTAGCAAGAAACCTTCCTCTCCATATCCAGCTAAGTGCTCTGATCCTGGTTCTTTCACTCTACCTCTTGTCATTAATGATGTTGAGATAGAAAGTTGTTTGGTTGATCTTGGCGCGTCTGTCAATGTTATGCCTATGAGCTTATTTGAAAAACTGAATTTAGGAGAACTTGAATCGCCTAGTATGCAACTTGCTTTGCTGATACATCACTTAAAACCCCTAGAGGAGAAATAAAAGACGTTGTTACTAAATGTGGTCCTTTCATGTTCTTAGCTGACTATGTGATCATTGACACTAGTAAGGATGATTCTACCATTCTCATGGGACGACCTTTCATGGCTACTACTGGAATGCAAATTAACGTTCCAAATGGTTCTTTAACTTTGAGGGTTGGTAAAGAAACGATAACGTTCCGCCTTAAAGACGAAATGAAATATACTCCTTTGAATGAAGAATTTCATTGTCTAGCTGTTGAAACTTTGGAGTTGACTCCGGTCAACTCCGTCACTGATGTCTCTTCTAGTGTGCGTAGATCAATTGCAGTTGCAGGTGCTGAACAGGTTATCAAGCAGAAACAAAAATCTGGTCCTCAAAAACCATCAAAGAAGAAGGAACTGCAAGCCTCTTCTAAACCACCGAGCACAAAACCTAGCAGACCTCGGGGAAAGAACAAGAAGACGAAGACCCAAATGGTCTGGAGACCAGTTGTGCCGCCACCTTCTACCGAGCCAGCTGCACCACCAATTCGTTCCGAGCTACCGGCGCCAGAACAGGTGTGGAAGGAGAAGCCAAAAGCATCTCCTAAGGAAATACTGACGATCACAGATCCTGGTGATATCAAGCCGGAGGTTAAAGAAAAGAAGGAGCCGATCATTCTCATTCCATCCACTGTCTTCCTTGTGAAAGATGATCCCTTGACAGAACTGTTCGGACCATTCAGGATCACTGACCACCTTCTCGACGGACGTACTAAACTCTTACACGCTAACGGGAAGAAATTCATGCTCACTGGAGAAGCCCCGAAGCTCTACTTTATGAACATTGATGCTAGCATTAAGGAGAATCTGAGTTTGGATGTCTCCTAATACCGTCCAAGTATCGTCCAGCTCAAGGACGTTAATAAAAGAGCGCTTCGTGGGAGGCAACCCACGGCTGGAGTCAATTTTTCATTTGTGTCAACCTTAGTGTTTTAGAGTCGGTTCAGGGGAGTTAAAAGTGTCAGTTTGTTTGATTTCTTATTTTTCGTGTGTAGTCTGTGTGTCATAGTGTCATTCGCAAGTTGATTGAGGTTGTTTCGATTTTTGTGGATTTAATTGTGATTTCCTGAAGTTTGCCGGATTTGCGAAAATATTTTTAATCGTGCAGTTCAAATTTTCGGCGAAAATGCACCCTATTTTCGGCAAAAACGCCCTTTGAAATCCCACTGTGTTTCTGGTCGATTTTAACTCAAATTTTCGGTGAAAACTACTTGTAGTTTTCGGCGAAAATACTTTTGAAAAATCGGCAGTACTTTTTAACTGATATTTTTGGCAAAAACTTGCACTTATTTTCGCCGAAAATGCAAGGCAAATTTCGGACCTTATCCCTTTTAATTCTCGGTCACTCATCGACTCTCTCCTCATTTCCATTTCGAAAATTTCAGAAGAAAACAAAACCTTCCCCCTGTTTTCCCGAAAACCCGCCGACCACCGCCCATTTTTCACCGTCGCTGCCCGTTGCCCACCGTCGCCGCCGTCGCCACCCTACTCCCCTTCCATTTCCGATCAATCCAAGCCCTAGAACGTTCGAATCAGAGCTCTAGAGCTCCCGTTCAGCCAAAACCTAAAATTTTTGGTTTTTCTCCTATTTCTCTTTCTCCGTTCGTTTTCAGCATTCATGGCTTCAAGGTAAGTTGTAGAACTTTTCATTGCGAATATTTTGACATATTGAATGCTGAATTTCATTGGGGTTGACTTTTGGTTGACTTTTCGGTTTACCTCGATTTGCGTGCCGACTGATTTCGTGTGAACTAGGTTAGCTGAACTCGTTGGACTGTTCTAGCATGCTTAGGGAGTATAGTGTTTAATTTTCATATCATGTGATCATGTGTTGCTATGCCTAAGACCGATTTTGTGTAGTGTTGACTTTTGAGAAATGTCGGTTTGACCATGAATTGTTTATGATCATTTGGCTGCCTTATGTGCTCATTCTTGTTCATATTATTGTGTTTGCCATCTGAGATCATATTATGCCGTCATTTCCCGCTTTGTGATAGTCTTGCCATGATTAGGGTTGAATATGCTATGATGTTGACTTTCTGAATGTCGGTATGACTTCTAAACTCTGATTGTGATAATTCCATTCTGGCTGTTCCTAAGCATGTGTTTTATTGTTTGTGAATTACCGGTTAATCTGCTTTGCTTACCCCCACTCGGTTTTCTTCATTTCTTTGTGAAATTGAGTTTTTCTACTAAGTGTGGGGTAGGGTTTTACTTAGACTAATCTGGTTTCGTTCTGGTTTTAGGAACACCACTTATGAGCGCAGGACCAAGCAGAGACTTGACACCGCCTCGAGCTCCAGAGCCCCCGCTCCCATCACACCCGCCATCCAGGGCCCCCCACCAGCATTACCTGGTCGTGCTGGCTACCATCGCACTGTTGCTCGCCTTCCCCAGTACTATTTCGAGTGCTACCAGAGGCTCGAGCACGTTCCTGGAGCTAATGTTCGCCCACTTTCCATGGAGTCCCTTTTCGATCACGATGAGGACTACCACCGAAACGTGCATGACGCCCTGGCACCGGCCAGCCTCCTAGAGCTGACCACCATAGCTTCCGACTTCCCAGACGTCGCTCTCCAGGAGTTCTAGGCGACATTCGATCTGGACGAGCACAAGAGGAGGCAGCGCAGGAAGGTTGCACCTTCTACCTGGGTGGGGTGTACAGGACACTCACCTATGATGAGTTTGCTGCTCATCTAGGTATACCCCGTGAGCACTACGAGGGACATCACCTCGGCTAGGGGAACGACGAGGACGACGAGGAGGAGTACCATGCACTATAGAGTCACATGACTGGAGTGCCTGGCGATCGCCTCACGGACCATAACTTAGTTAAGTCTCTCTCTCACCCTCTCTATAAATACATTCATATGGTTTGGCGTAGATCGCTTTTATATGCACCAGAGAAGGACCGCCACCATATCAGCAAGGAGGAACTTCTGCTTCTTCGCGCCATTCGGACGAGCTACCCCCTTCACCCCGGATGGGTGCTTGCTCGCATCTTCCGCCAGAAGACCAAGAGGCGGGCGCTCCCTCACTCACTCCTAGGAGGCAACTTCATAGGCCAGCTCATCATCTCCTTCGGCCTCAGCCAAGAATATGCCCCGAACATCCCACGACGCCGAGTACGGACCGTTGGAGGAGATTTGGCGGTCGAGTACGAGCTCGAGCTGGACCTCAGTCCCCAGGTAGCAGCAGATCCTCCCCTCCAGAACGAGGATGAGTCGGAGGAAGAAGATGATTCTGAGGTGCCTCAGCCTCAGTACGAGCCGAAGTTCCGTGATCCTACACCCTCGCCACACCATCAGGCAGGGTATGCCCACCAGTCGCCGCGGCCATTCCAGAGCCATACCAGGCACCCAACCCGCAGCACCGACCGCACCCCGCGGATGTTGGAGAGCTGTATGAGCAACTGCAGGAGTTGCACATCACCGACAACGCCACCCAATAGGCGAGATGGACCATTATGCAGTAACATATGCACCGCGCTGACGAGCGGTATGAGGCGCAGCTGGCGTGGCAACGTCAGCTCGGCGATTTCCTCCACTTCCCACCTCCCGGCGCGCCTGACGATCGGTGATCGGGTTGTATCCTCTTTCTTGTCCCTTCTTTTTATTTCTTCTTTTCGGATTTCGATCCAATTTTTTATGTGTGGATCCGGGACACTTGTCCCGGTTTCCTTTTTATCTTTCATTTGTTTTTGTTTTGTAGGCAGTTGGTAGATTCCCTTTGCTTCGCTTGGGTAGATTCCCTCCGCTCCGAGGACACGTGCTCATCCCCTACGCCAACCATCTCGGTCCAGGTTCTTCTACTTCACTCTGAACTCCAATTTTAGTCTTGTGAGGACCGTCCGATTTAAGTGTGGGGTAGGATGCTAGAGAACCTTGCATGAACTTGATTGCCCTTGATTGTGTTTTTGTGTGCCTCGTGATTCCATTCCAGTCTCTCTAGCATTAGAATGGCTCAGTTCTTGATTATTGATGTTAAGTTGCTGTTCAAACTTTCATAATGATGCTTAGACTGCTTAACCTAGAACTTGAGAACCAACTTGTATACTTAGACAGAATTTTAAAAATCACACTTGTAGTTTGTAGCCTTGATTGCATGAAAATGACCGAATCCGACTAGCAAACCAACTGTGAGCTTTTGATCCATTGCACGTAACTTGCAATTTCAATTCTTTTTGAGTGGTTTTCTGTTTACTTGAATGAGTTAGAATTTGCATGAGACCTACTCGAGACCGCACGATGACACGAGTTCTAGAATGATAGGGGCACCTAGATTCAACTACTAAGCCAGATAACCTACCTAACGTTAAAATCCATTAGGTTTAAACCCTTGAGCTTGGCCTGTTCTTTCGGTTCGATAATACATTCAGCCATTTCCCATTCTTTCATTTCCCCGTTGATCCCCTGTGGTTGTAGTTCTAGATTGACCTACCGGAAGTTGGTTTGTGGTAACTTGTCTATAGCCATTAAACAGGTGGTCTTAGCTATTATGTATGAACGTGTAAACCCCTCTAGCAACTAAAAGAAAGAATCGGCACAAAAGAAAAAATAGAAAAGGGAGAAAAGAAGCAAGTTTCGAAAAAATAAAAAGAAGAAAAAATCAGAAAAGCAAAAAAAAAAAGTTTCTAGTTCAATAAAACATTCTTCTCCCTACAAATGGAAGAACGAAGTCAAAAGATAAGTTGAAAAGAAAATAATGTGTAAAGAAAAATAATAAAGCGCTAGGTTGCTTGAGGGTATCATAGGATGAGCGTTCACTATTCCACTCGTGTCTGGTTACACGGTAGGAAGCCATAAGCTAGATTCGAGGGAAGTTAGTCGAAAGACACTCGATTTGACGTGATTATCAGCCTCATTTAAGCGACATTTCCTTGCTTAAGACATGGTTTTTAGGGTAGAATAGCGAATATTCAATCAATTGCCCTATCTCGTGCCATCTGTGTTACTTTGGCCCGATTCGGGTCTATTTGATGGTTTTCTAATGTTTTTATGTTAGCACAGGTTTTTGTCGTCAAATAAAGTAGCCAAGGACGTGTCTAAGGCGTTGGAACCTCAAGGAATTGCACCGGAATCGATCCAAGGAGTCAATCGAGTCGAACCAAAGTCTGCCCCGGTATACACTAAAGTTTTCGCCGAAAATCCCTTAGTGTTTTTGGCGAAAATCCCAGCACAAATTGACTGATGCTCATCAAAGGAAGTTTTCGGCGAAAACCCTAAGTTTTCGCCGAGAACAACTGATCCGAAAATCACAGGAGAAAAGCAGCCGGTGGACCATCCATTTACACTAAGATTTTCAGCGAAAATTCCCTAACATTTTCGCTGAAAATATCAGGCCAAATCTGGCGGTATTAGGGTTAAGTATAAATACTTAATCGGCGGCCCAAAATCATATATACGACATAATACCAAATACCAAACATCAATACCATCGAACTGGAGAATTCTCTCAAGTTCTGGAGCAGAGAGTTAGAGTCTGAAGAGCCGGAAAGAGATCGTGACGCCATCCCTTCCATCTCGAAGTCTCGGAGCTAGGATTGCAGTTTACCGAAGATCGAAGTCTGCCAGAGTCGTCTTAATTAGGTTTTTCAGATTCTTTTCTGTTCTTCCTCTGGATGATGAACTCTTCCTTTGTCTTTGATTCTTTTGTGATAAACATGAGTAGCTAAACTCTTAGAGCTTAGACTAGATGAACCCTAAGTGACCCAGGGCTTTGAAGCGGTCACGGATTGCCGGTAATTAGATTCGAAGTTCAATCAGTTTCTCTTTCATGTTTGATTTGTTCTTCATTGTTCATGTTTCTTGTCTGGATTGATCACCTAGAATAGATTCTGGTTAATCTAAGGATAGAAGCGAACGCTCGCCTTACTTTAAAACATCAAATCAAACAATTAACCTTATCATTGGAGCATGCCTTTCGTAGGAACCGGTTAGGGTTAATCCACTGCTAGAGTAACTCATAAATCGTTAGTAATTCCACCAGTTAGTTAAGTCGTTGCGAGAGGCGACCGTACCCGGGCGGCTAATTAATCTTGGTAGCTAGAACGGATAGAGCGAACGTTCGCCGGTCTTAAACCTAAGGGTAAGGAGTTATGGTGGTGTCTTGGAATTGATTGAATGAGAATCGAAATCCGCTGATCTGTTGATTGCCAATGCTCTGGGAACGAAGGGGGATTCAAAGTCTAAGTTCGTCTGTCATCTCTTTTTTCAACCTAATTTCCAATCTGTTCTTAGTTTCAATTTTTAATTTCTCTGCATTTATTAGAATTAGAAGTCGTGGAACTCACACCACGCACGAAGTGTTTAACCTGAGTAATTTGCTAGCTTATTTGAGTAGTCAATCATTAGAAGGCCCGTGGAATATGATCTACCCTAGCTTGTTAGCTTTGTTAGTTATTTGTTTGAACCCGCACAACGATCATAGGTTCATCAAATTTTCTTCTGAGTATCTAAGCAACTGGATTTTGGGACGAGCATGGCATATTCATAATACAGCTATGATCTTGGGAAAAGGGAGAAGGGAATTAAGACTGTTGATTTCTCTCCATGAGCTACTCCTGAATGGCTTGAGTTCCAGGGAGTTCCCCCTGAGGTAATTTCGAATGAAGGTGTGAGTTGTTTGGCAAGTAAAATAGGTAAACCTCTTAATAAATTTGTAAGAGATGGGGTCAATGTTCGTGTATGCTTGCTACGTGATGGGGCTTTGCCATGTCCAGAGAAGCTTGTCATTGAATTAACCGAGGAGGAGAGGTTTGAGGTTAAGATTGAGCAACCTAGAGCAAGAGAATATGGAAAGGTAGGGGTCAAGGTTTGGAGATTGAAAGCTGGCCAACCTGGCCAAACTGGTAATGCTGATGCGGTGGCACCACCAGTACAAGATGACCTTGTAGTTGTTGGTGTTGTGTCTATGCAGGGAGGACAAGCTATTCCAAATTCTCCCATTGGACTTCCGATTTTGGTGAATGATGGTAAATCTCCTTCTACCGAAGGATCTAATGCTACAGAAGATTCCAAAAAGAAGAAAAAGAAGAGATCTAAATGGAAGGATAGCTTGGAATGTGAGAAAAATAGTGAAGGGTTGAAGGAAAATCTCCAGGTTAGCCAGTCCACCTCTTTACCTGCTTATGTGAACCACGGCCGACAATGCTCCGTGACCCTAACCACCGTAAGTAGATCTTCAAAGGCAACGAGAGAACCTATGGAACCGGGGCGGAAGAGGACTTTAACCCACTAGCTTCAGCTGAGCTAGGAACCAGAACTATCACGTTGAGGGCGCCACTTCAAGGGGTAAATACCCTAGACGATAAGCCGGTCTAAACGACAGTCAATTCCATGAAAGTCGAGAAGAGAATTTCATAACAATGCAAGAGAAAAATCAAAGTTTAAAGATTTTTAATTCAAGGTGTGTGTAAAAGGGAGGCGAAGGCCTTTATTTATAAGGAGGAGCTAGGGAACAAGCTCTCTTAATCCTCCTAAATAGGTACTTCCTAAAATAATAGAGAAAATAAAAATAGTTCTAATTATAATACTAAAGAGAACTTAAACTAATCCTAATCTACACTAAAAGGGAAGTAAAATTCGTGCAAGGGAAAAATCCTTCCTAAACAAGAAAACTAAACTTGGGGGCCAAGTTTCCCAAAAAACTACCTAAACGGGTTCTGTAAATATTAGCCAAATATATACCAAAAAATTTTGTAAAATTATGATCTTTTTCAGATCAGTAGTAGACTCCATGGGCTACAACTTTCATGTTGGATATCAGCCCAAATTCTGTCTCCAGGTAGCCCATATTCGTTACTCTTAGTCGGGCTACGAATCTGTCCAGAAATCCAGCTTTGCTTAGTATTAATCAAGCTTTGGCCCGTGGCTGCTTGGTCATGGGCTGACCTCTTGGCTCTTCTCCTTGGCTGGACTCTCCTCCTGGATCAGGGTCAGGTGGTGGCTTGATTATAGCTCCGATCATTGGCTTCCTCGGATCAGCATCCGAACTCCACTCCTTGATGCTTAGGCCATGCATCACTAGGACTTCATCCAGCAGTAACTCCTTCAATTCTTCTCCAAATTAAGCTCTGTTTGTTGGAGAGTAATCATGGGTCCATAAGGATTCCAGTGCCTTTGGAAAATCCCAAAAGACACGGGCCAATTGTTGGCTGGGCCAAAATAGCTCCTCGTACAGGCGCTGGCATGGGACCTGTGCATTTGGCAGTCTTAGCCTGGGGCCTTCTTTTAATATGTCCAGGCCTTTTGAGTTCTGCTTTGAGCCTTCTTCCAAGGGTACCTTAGGGATGTCTTCAGGTAGGTATTTGCTCCGGGGGCCCGTGGGAGTTGGCCTGGGGCCTAGACTCGGTCGGGGCTCGGTGTCAGCATCAGCTCCTAACGGGTCATGAATCTTACTTTGGCTGGAGCAGGGGCTGGCATCAGTGTCTGGGTGGGGATCAGTATCCTCCCAAGGGTGTCTTTTGGCTTCGGGGTTTGGGCTCTTCTAGGCTCTGGGGTGGTGCTGGTGTAGGCCTAGGGCCGGTGTACTCTCGGCCCAGCATTAGTGCTGGGGCCGGATCGGCATCAGTCGTGTCCAAGCCGAGCTTGGTGGCTAGGATCACATCACCTGCTTAGGATGTTGCTTCTGGCAATGGCCCTGCATCTTTTATGGAAGGGACAGGGGCACCAGTTGATGATATTCCTAAGCAGGGGTGGTGAACGCGCAGTCGTTGTTATGCGTTCGACCAAATAAAACTACTAATGCTAAGAAAAAGCTATAGCAGATCGTATTCCGAGGGTCTCCTATGACTGACTACTTCAAAACTGACAAAGTACTCGAAAGCAAACACGTTGTGCGTGGTGTGAGTTCCACGACTTCTATTTCTAAGAAATGCAGAGAAATTAAAACAAATTAAACTAAAGCATATCGGGAATTAGGGTTTGAAAACAAGGATGACAGACGAACTTAGACTTTGAATCCCCCTTCGTTCCCCAGAGCATTGGCAATCAACAGATCAGCGGATTTCGATTCTCATTCAATCAATTACTAAGACACCACCATAACTCCTTACCCTTAGGTTTAAGACCGGCGAACGTTCGCTCTATCCGTTCTAACTACCAAGATTAACTAGCCGCCCGGGTACGGTCGCCTCTCGCAACGACTTAATTAATTGGTGTGATTACTAATGATTAATGAGTTACTCTTGCAGTGAATTAACCCTAACCGGTTCCTACGAAAGGCACGCTCCAATTATAAGGTTAATTGTTCAATTTGATCTTCTAAAGTAAGGCGAGCGTTCGCTTCTATCCTTAGCTTAACAAGAATCTAATCTAGGTGATCAATCCAGACAAGAAACATGAACAATGAAGAACAAATCAAACATGAATGAGAAACTGATTGAACTTCGAATCTAATCACCGCCGATCCGTGACCGCTTTAAAGCCCTGGGTCACTTAGGGTTCATCTAGTCTAAGCTCTAACGAGTTTAGCTACTCATGATTATTACAAAAGAAACAAAGACAAAGAAAGAGTTCATCATTCAAAGGAAGAACAGAAAAGAATCTGAAAAACCTAATTTAGACGACTCTGACAGACTTCGATCTTCGGTAGATAACACTCCTAGCTCCGGTTCTCCAAGATGGAAGGGATGGCGTCACGATCTCTATCCGGCTCTTCGAACTCCAACTCTTCGCTCCAGAACTCGAGAGGATTCTGATTCGAAAAGTTGTATTTTGCGAATTATGATTGTATATTTTGTTTGGCCAGCCGGGTTAAGTATTTATACTTAACCCTAATCAGCCGGATTCCTCTTATTATTTTCGCCGAAATTCTTAAGGAATTTTCGGGAAAAATTCCTTTGTGAATGAAGGCTCCGCCGGTTGATCTCTCTGCCTTGCATTTTCGGACCGAACACTTAATTGGTTTCGCCGAAAATCTCCTTTGACTCGGCACCAGTTGATTTGCACTATTGTTTTCGCCGAAGATGTAAGCTTATTTTCGCCGAAGATGGAAGTGTGAATGGGCAGACTTTCGATTTGACTTGATCGGCCCCTTGGATCGATTCCGGTTTGATTCCTCGAGGTTCCAACGCCTTAGACACGTCCATGGCTACTCTATTTGACGGCAAAAACCTGTGCTAACATAAAAACTCTAGAAAACCATCAAATAGACCCGAAACGGGCCAAGGTAACACAAATGGCACGAGATAGGGCAATCGATTGAATATTCGTTATTCTACCCTAAAATCATGTCTTAAGCAAAGAAATGTCGCTTAAATGAGGCTGATAATCACGTCAAATCGAGTGTCATCAAATACCCCACACTTAAGCTTTTGCTTGTCCTCAAGCAAACTGAATAGAAATGCTCATGTTCATAAATGATAAGATCGATTAAATTGGAGCTCAATCAAACACAATGAATTATTAGACAGATCGATCCTAGAACAAGAAACCTTACCTGCATCCAGATCAACCAAACTACCTGGTCTCACTAATAAACTGCACACGACAAGTAATTAGCAACCAATTATGCACGAATTTGACCTGACCGACCAGACTCCTCACACAGGATATATATAGTACAATGGGAACTCTCACTCTCTGTGTTTAAGGACGTGTTTCTACTCTCGATCATTTTCTGTTACCGAATTCTGTCATAGGTTTGCATTTCGACCACATCTCCACCACTGTGACAACACGAGTATCTAGTCAAGAAGGACTTCCCTACTAGGACCGTAATGAAATCTACACTACTCGGGTTTATAATGAGATGGATGATGGGAATGAATGATGATGGCTTTGTGCGGTGTAGCTTTCGACTAACTTCCATCGAATCTAATCTATGGCTTCCTACCGTCTAACCAAACACGGGTGGAATGCTGAACGCTCGTCCTATGATACCCTCAAGCAACCTAGCACTTATTCTTTTTCTTTACACAATTTTTTTTCTTTTCTTTTGAACTTTTTCTTTTGACTTCGTTCTTCCATTTGTAGGGAGAAGAACGTTTTATTTGAACTAAACTTTGAACTTTTTCTGACTTTCTTTTCTTCATTTTTTTGAAATTTTCTTCTTTTCTTACTTCACTTATTCTTTTTTTTTCTTTTGTGCTGATTTTTCTTTTAGTTGCTAGAGTGGTTTACACGTTTGGACATAATAGCTAAGACCACATGTTTAATGGCTATAGGCAGGTTACCACAAACAGACTTCCGGTAGGTCAATCTAGAACTACAACCATAGGGGATCAACGAGGAATGAAAGAATGGGAAATGGTTGTAATGTATTATCGAACCGAAAAAACAGGCCAAGCTCAAGGGTCTAAACCTAGTGGATTTATCGTTTGGTAGGCTATCTGGCTTAGTAGCTGAATCTAGGTGCCCCTATCCTTCTAGAAACTCGTGTCATCGTGTGGTCTCGAGTAGGTCTCATGCAAATTCTAACTCATTCAAGTAAACAAAAAACCACTCAGAAAGAATTAAAATTGCAAGTTACGTGCAATGGATCAAAAGCTCACAGTTGGTTTGCTGGTCGGATTCGGTCATTTTCATGCAATCAAGGCTACAAACTACAAGTGTGATTTTAAAAATTCTGTTCTGACCAGGCAATTTAGCATCAAAGTATACAAGTTGGTTCTCAAGTTCTAGGTTAAGCAGTCTAAGCATCATTATGAAAGTTTGAACAACAACTTAACATCAAAAATCAAGAACTGAGCCATTCTAATGCTAGAGAGACTGGAATGGAATCACGAGGCACACAAATACTGCAATTAAGGGCAATCAAGTTCATGCAAGGTTCTCTAGCATCCTACCCCACACTTAAATCAGATTGTGTCCTCACAGTGAAGGGACTAGAGTTCAGAGTAAAGTAGAAGAACCTGGATCGAGATGATTGGCGTAGTGGATGAGCACGGATCCTCGGAGCGGAGGGAATCTACCCAAGCGAAGCAAAGGGAACTGCCTACAAAACAAAAACAAATAAAACATAAAAAGGAAACCGGGACAAGTGCCCCGGATCCACACAGAAAAAAGTTGGACCAAAATCTGAAAAGAATAAATATAAAGAAGACACCAGAAAAGGAATACAACCCGATCACTGCTGGTCCGGTGAATCGGGAGGTGGAAAGTGGAGAAATTCGCCGAGCTGGCGTTGCCACGCCATCTGTGCCTCATACCGCCGGTCGGTACGGCGCATATGTTGCTGCATAATAGTCCACCGCGCCTCTTGAGTGGCGTTGTCGGTGATGCGCCACTCCTGAAGTCGCTCGTACCATTCTCCAACATCCGTGGGGTGATGTCGGGGCTGCTGGGGAGGTGCCTGGTATGGATCGGGAATGTGCGGCTGCGACTGGTGATCATACCCTGCCTGATGGTGTGGTGAGGGTATATAATCTTGGAATTCTGGTGGCGGTTGCGGCTGCTGCTCCTCAGCATCATCTTCGTCCTCCGACTCGACCACAGGCTGGAGTGGAGGATCAGCTGCTACATGGGGACTGAGGTCGAGTTCTAAGTCGTACTCAACCGCCAAGTCTCCTCCAACGATCCTAACTGGGTGTCGTGGAATGTGCGGGCCATATTCATGGCTGATGCCGAAGGAGAGGATGAGCTGTCCTATGAAGTTACCCCCAAGAGTCTGCGAGGTGGCGTCTTCCTCCTAGTCTTCTGGCGGAAGATGCGAGCTAGTACCCAGCCGGGGTGCAGAGGGTAGCTCTCTCGGATGGCTCGGAGAAGCATGAGCTCCTCCTTAAGGATATGGTGGCGATCCATGTCGGGTGCATATAATAGGGATCTACGCCAAACCATATGAATAAATTTATAGAGCGGGTGAGAGAGAGACTTAACTGAGTTGCCCGCTCCGAGGCGATCTCCAGGCACGCCTGTCATATGGCTCCAGAGCGCGTGGTATTCCTCCTCGTCATCATCTTCTCCCCAACCGAGGTGATGATCGTGATAGTGCTCGTAGGGGATGCCGAGATGAGCGGCAAACTCATCATAGGTGAGCTGCCTGTACACCCCACCAAGATAGAAGGTGACAACCTTCTGGCGCTGCTTCCTCTTGTGCTCATCCAGATCAAAGGTTGCCCAGAACTCCTAAAGGGCAATGTCTGGGAACTCGGCGGTGATGGTGGTCAGCTCGAGGAGACCAGCCGGCGCTAAGGCGTCATGCACGTTTCGGTGGTAGTCCTCATCATGATCGAAGAGGGAATCCATGGACAGAGGGCACACGTCAGCTCCCCGGACGTGCTCGAGCTTCTGGAAGCACTCGAAGTAGAAGTCAGGTAGACGGGCGATAGTGCGATGGTACCCAGCCCGGCGAGGGAGTGCGGGTGGTGGACCCAAAACAGCAGGTGTGACGGGAGCGGCAGCTCCTGAGCTCGAGGCGCCATCAAGTCGCGCCTTAGTCCTGCGCTCATAAGTGGTGTTCCTACAACCAGAATGAAACCAGATTAGTCAACCAAAACCTTACCCCACACTTAGTAGAAAAACTCAATTTCACAAAGAAATGAGGGAAACTAAGTGGGGTAAGCAAAGCGGAGTAACCGGTAATTATAGACAGTAAAGTACATACTTAGGAACAGCCAGAATCGGATAAGCACAATCAGAGTCCAAAAAGTCAAACCGACATTTAGAAATTCAACATTTAAGCATATCGAACCCTGATAAAAACGTGTTTACCAAGGTCGTATTCCTCGGGGTTCTCTCAATGGCCTCTACTCACATTCCTCGTAGACGGTCTATTCATTTGAAAGGAGTTTTGATTTGAAAAAGATATTAAAAACTTAAAGGAGACTAAAAGGAAGAAAGACAAATAAAGCGGTGCAAATCAAAGACAAAGAGGTTCTCTTGGTGGGTAGTTTCATCATGCTCAAGATGACTAATTGAACAAACAAGTCAATCAAGATCGAGTTTGCACCCGGATGACCATGCATTTCACTTTTTTAGACTCGATGCACTCTCGTAGCACCTAATCCCTATCCCAATACCACTCAATTTAGGCTCTCGCTCTCAAACTAAGCGGAAATAGGATGCATTCTAAGTGTTTGATGAAATGCCAAGACACAAGACCCTCTCTTAAGACTCTATGACCACAAGGCTAGGCACAACACTCTCATATCAATGCCCTAACACTAAGAGATTCACCCAAAAAGCCCTTTCAAACTCAATTGAATGAAATTCCACATGCACACCAAGTGTTCGATAAAATGCCCAAGAGAGAAATCAAGTGAAAATGGTTGAAATAAGATGATCTAATCTCTTAGAACACACTCACTTCAATCCCTAGACCTACAATCTATGCAATCCAAGCACTCTCATGCATCAAATTACAATGAATGGACCAAATCAAGCAAACATGGCATAAAATGGCATTAAGAACAAGTCTAGGAATCATCCTCATACAACCAAGATCAATCATGGCAAGTTCTATACAATCATCTCTCTATCATAGCACAACTAATCTACCCATCCAAGATGAACCCTAGAAAATCAGCCACACATGGCCAAGGGAGTAAAGAGAGAAGAAGGAAGAATGGTCACCAAGAACACCATGGATGAATCCTTGAGATGATCTTCACTTCTCCACTTGTAAGCACTTCTCCCAAGGTTTGTTGGCTTCAATCCTAGCTCCAATAGCTTCTAATTGCTCCAAAAACGTGCTCTAGGGTTTGAGGGTTCGTGGAAATGTATTTGGGGTTCAAGAGATAGCATAGCCCCCTTTCAAAATGGCCAAAATCAAGAGTATTTATAGTGCAGGGGACAGTGCACGGCGTGCATAGTGCACGGCGTGCACACCTGCACGGCGTGCACATCTGCACGGCGTGCACCCCCTGCACTCTGCAGAAGACCCGATCTTGCAAGGCTCACATCTCCCTCGTCCGGCCTCCAAATGACCTCCCGTTTGCTCCTATGCGCTCCTTGCTATCCGTACTTTGAAGCCAGAACCTGAAAATGCACAGAGCAGCTCCAATAGCCCACGAATTTTGGCTCCAAAGTGGCAACCGGACAACAAAATGACACTTAGCACAAAAATTCAATAAACGCATATAAATCATGTCATTTCGAGAATAAATACGGGCATATCATAGGTCATTCATAAGCTTAAAATGCACTGATTAAAGTCACATCAAATTCCCCTACGACTAAGCTTTGCTTGTCCTCAAGCAAATGAATTAGAAAACATCCAAGTTCACAAATGACAAGTTCGGTCCATTGAGATTCAAGCAATCACGATTTAGCTTAAACTGTTCCACGAACAAACTAAACCTACACATGCAAGAACATCAACCAAACAAGTCTAAACCTCACTAATTTCTGCACACTTCAAGTAGTGGTTGATTGGGACACAGCAAAACCGACCACGACAACACCGACTCTAATCAACAGGACTTGAAATCGGAACATGGATCGTGAGTCGTGAATGTGGCTATCAACTTGACTTCATCCGCTTCTAGATCCGCACTTTACAACTCTGGCTAGGATCAAGGGCTGCATTTTTTTTTCTTTTCTTTCTTTTTTTCCTTACTGCATACTAGTGCTCGATTCAACACTTCACTTAGGTGTTGAACCTGCCTAGCTCACAGCCTTTGCCCTTTTGCTTAGTGCTCAACCCGACACTTCACTTAGGTGCCGAGCTTGCCTAGCTTTTCTTTTGAGCATTTTTTTTTTCACAACTTAGCCACTTGATCCTTAGCCCCTTAACAACTTCCGTACAAGATTTCGAATTGGATTCCGTCTAGTCTCAAGCCACAATCACGAAAGATCAAAAAGAGAATGAAAAACATGGAAGAGGGGAAAAAATTCTGATTGCCTTCATCATCCTAGACCGGTGTTATCGAGTGGTATAAAAACACGTATCCAACCAATCAACCAACATACAAGAGTGATAAGATCTCAGTTCTGGCCCAGACTCATTTGATATTAGTGCTAACATGCTGGTTATAGGTTCTAAGTGGAACAATCTAAACATCATTGTGAAGGCTTGAAGTCAATTAAACACTAAACGTCAAGAACCGAACGATTCTACAATAGAGGAATTCGACATTCAATTAAGATCATGCAACACATCAGATCATAGCTTTAGACTTCTACCGACAAATAATCACACCAAAACTCAAACTCCCCTACGACTAACATGAGCATTGTCCTCAATGATCAAGAGAGAGAGAGGATAAGGTGGAACGAATATACCGCGCGGTGAAGAAGAGAAGCCGGAGATGGGATCCCGGGTCAAGTAACCTGCTCAGGACGAGGACCTGAATCAGGGGTACCTGTATAAAACAAGGGAGGGCACACCGCTCAAACACAACCCATAGTTGACAAGATGAGAGTACGGATGAGATGTGTGATCCAACAACACGACAAGTTCAATGCCAGAAATGAAAAGAGAAAATAAGAAGTCAAAACACAACAAAACATGCAGTCATAAATAGAAATAACAGAAAGGAAAAATCCAAAGTCCTGAGAAGTGGTGAGTGATCCTACAGCTCTCAGTGAGGTGGTGGTCGTGGGTGCCCAGGCCACTGTGACCAAGGATGGTAGCCGTCGAACGGGGGAGGGGGGTGGAAAGACTGTCCAAGTGCTGGAGGGGCCGGACTCAGAGTGGAAGCTCTCCTGGTAGTAGTAGGACTGATGCTGCTGCCAGTACTGAGAATGCTGAATCTGAGTAAGCTGGATACCCTGAAACTGCTGAACCTCATGCACCTGAGCAAGCTGCTGTCCATAGAACTGCTGACTCTCAAAGTCCCTAGCGTTGTACGCCTCAAGGTTCTGAACTCTCCTGCTAAGGTCCTGTATTGCCGCACTGTCTCTCCTCTGTCCCTCACGCATATCCTCCACTACGGTCGTGAGGCGACCCATCCCCGAGATAAGCTCATGAAGTGTAGTAGGGTCGATCTCCTCATCCTCCTCATCACTGTCATCATCTGAGATCCGACAAGTCGGAACCAGAAGGTCTGTGATCTGAGCTGTAGGTAGGACAATCCGCAAGAGAACTGGTCGAGGCTCGACAAATGCTGGAGCAGGACCAAAAGCATCAAGGCACTCATACCCCCGCACCAACCTGGTCACAAATCCTCCTCCCAGCAGAACACCAGCAGTGTCATTAGCTTGGATCTGAAGGAGGGCTCCTAGCACTAAATCACCTAGATGCAGCTTGATGCCCCTCTCCAAACAATAAAAGAGAAACAAATCTCTGACTGAGACTACACCTGGAGAGGAGGATGACTTCCTGTGGGTGATGGAGTGCCGGAAGAAGTGATGAAGGAGCTTCAGCATAGGCCGATTCACTTCTGTGACCTTAGATGAGCGAGCTGAATAACCCCTAGCCCTCGGTGCAATTTCCTTGAAGAATGCACACCTGGCGTCCCCCGTAAGAGAAGATATGAGAGCCAACCCAGAGAGCTCGCCACTTTGAACCTCCGCCCACTCATAGAACCCAAGACGGTATCCAAACTCGTCAATGGAGCACACACGCGCCATCCCGCCGAGCCTAAAGCGTATACACACCTCACTAGTGGTCTCGTGACACTCCACGGTGAGAGTGCTTAGGAACTCCTTTGTAGGCCACTCATACGCCCTCTCGTCAACCTCCAAGAGCGGCCAAACACCGGCTCCATCAGCAAAAGTCTTCAAAGCATCCAACCATCCATCACGACTCTGCAACCCCTCAAAATCAAATCTACCATGCCTCGCCACGGGCCATCTCGCCATAACCTGATAACGACTGTAAGCCCGATCCCTGGGGTCGAAGTCGAAGATCCTCTGAACCACTGATTCAGGAGGGTCGACGCCACGAGGAGCTGGAGGCGGCGAAGGTGACCGTGGTGGAGGAGCAGAAGACTCCCCAGTCTGTCCCTTCCGCTTCTTGGGAGCTGGTGCCTTGGATCGCTTAGGGGCGGAGGATGAAGAAGCTGATTTACCCTTGGGGGGCATCCTGCAAAAGAAGTGCAAACAAAGATTCAACAAGAAGGGCACACTCTTGACACAAATCCTATCGAGGCGCCGAATCAGAACACATGATCAAAACATTGAGCACAATATCGAGCACGATTCAAGATCATCACGTTCAAGTGCAACAACCTATGCTAGCAAAAATCAAATCATTGAAATCCACAGTTAAGCAAAAGGTATGCATCATGGATCAAAAACACGAATCAATAACATATAAGCCTAAGTCCACGCAATGTAAAGAGGAATGCACAAAATTTAAATTAACGAGTGGTGATTAACCACACCCCTCCTCACACAAAGAATGGAATTCAGTCCCTGAATTCAGAACTTGCAAATCAAACCATAGACCATACTGAAACAGAGCAAGACAAAAGGCATAGACAAAAGCCAACATGATCAACCCCACAGAACGCCATAGCTCAAACACGCCAACACTCAAACACCTGCACAGTAACACACACTCCCACTAAACAAAACAACAACACCAACAGCTCATCAAGTCACATGCCAAGCCTACCAACATATCACCAACTGCCACCATTTAGTCCATCAAGCAACACTCACACCACTAATGTCCAAGCAACAAAATGGTAGCACCCTCATTAGCAAGCAAACCAACCAATAATGCACAAGCAAATCAACAAAACCCCCTACCAAATCTGCCCATCCAGCAAACAAACCTCACCCAATCAAACAAGGAATCAAGCAAGCATTCAAGCCAAGCCACGAAGCGAAACCTGGTCGAAATCAACTGAAGAGGCTGGGCAGCGGCGGCTGGGAGGAGAGATGGGATGGCGGCGGGCAGGAGGAGAGATGGAAGCTCGGCGGCGGTGGAATTGCTGGCGGCTGGGCAGTTGGGTCGGGTGCAGCGGCGGCTGGGCAGGAGTGTGGCTGCGGCGGCGTCTAAGGAAGCGTCGGGCGGGCGAGCGGGGAAAGAGTGGCGGCGGGCAGGAGCTCGGCGGCGGCTGAGCGGGATGGAGCCGGGGTCGGAGCTGGGGGGTGTGTTGGCGGCGGCGGCTGGGTGGGTGAGCTCGGCGGCGGTGAAGGAGAGAGTGAGATGGTCGGGGGTGAGGGGGTCGAGGAAAGGGATAAGGGTGGGGTGGGTTGGGTGAACCAAAACCAAACCGAGCCAATGACTCAAACCAGAAAATCAAGTATCAACCGAGCCAACCACTAACCAAACCAAAAAAAAAGTAAGGGTGAAAATCATGGTGCACGGCGTGCAAGGGTGCACGGCGTGCAGGGTGCACGGCGTGCAGGGTGCACGGCGTGCACCCCGGAGCTGAAAATTTTTGATGAAGCTCCTGGACAGCCCGTGCACCAACCGTGCACGGTGCACGGCGTGCATCATGCACGGCGTGCAGTGGTGCACGGCGTGCACCCCCTCAGCACAAAATCAAATTTTCACTTCGACGAAAAAACGACCAAAACACCGCCAAATCAACCCAAAACGGACCCCGAACTTCAGAATTTCAACGCCTACGAGACCACAAAGGACACCACAACAACTCAAGGACCTTGAATACCACAAAAACACACAATCATGCAATCAAATCAAGAAGAAAAGACATGAAAAACACTCGGGTTGCCTCCCGAGAAGCGCTTGTTTAACGTCTTAAGCTCGACGAAGCAAGGAACACTCAAGGCACGACCAAAGACAAGACCTCAACAGCACCGACAGTATCACTAACAACATAATGCTTAAGTCTATGGCCATTCACCTTAAAAGGTTCGGTTTGGGATGGAGAGATTACCTCGATGGTGCCATAAGGAAAAACATGAGTTACCGTAAAGGGGCCGGACCAACGATACCTCAATTTCCCGGGAAAGAGCTTGAGCCGAGAGTTGTATAGGAGGACTTGATCACCAACTTTGAAATCCTTGCCCGGCTTCAAACGGGAATCATGAATGAGCTTCGTTCTCTCCTTGTAAAGCTTTGCATTCTCATATGCATGATGGCGATACTCCTCGAGCTCATGTACCTGAAACTTACGCTCTTCTCCTGCGAGACTCATATCAAGGTTTAGAAATTTCAATGCCCAATAAGCTCGGTGCTCGAGCTCTACCGGCAAATGGCATGCTTTGCCATAGACCATCCTATAGGGAGTAGTGCCTATAGGGGTCTTGTAGGCCGTGCGGTAGGCCCATAGAGCGTCATCAAGTTTCTTCGACCAATCTTTCCGTGATTGGTCGACCGTCTTCTCTAAGATTCTCTTAAGTTCCCTATTGGTCACCTCGGCTTGGCCACTAGTTTGAGGGTGATACGAGGTGGACATTCGATGAGTGACGCCGAACCGGTGGCATACTCTATCGAATTGCCCTTGAAAATGAGTACCTCGATCACTAATGATAGCACGAGGGGTACCAAAACGGGTGAACAACTTAACAAGAAACTTCCCCACGACTCGGGCATCATTGGTAGGCAAAGCTTGTGCCTCCGCCCATTTAGACACGTAATCTACCGCAACTAATATGTACTTGTTACCATGCGAAGTAGGAAACGGTCCCATGAAATCAATACCCCATATATCAAATATTTCTACCACTAACGAGACATTTTGAGGCATTTCGTTACGGGAAGAGATGTTACCTGAACGTTGACACGCATCGCAAGACTTGACAAAGTCTTGACAATCTCGGAAGATCGAAGGCCAAAAGAATCTGGACTCAAGTACCTTGCGAGCCGTGCGATTTGCTCCATGATGTCCACCCTTAGGACCGCACTACAATAGACGAACGATTTAGTGGCAGGCCGCGTCGTGCTTTGTGGCAGGCAGCCTGCCACTAAACACAGTGCTTACTCGCAGGCGGGGCCTGCCACTAAGCACGACGCGGCCTGCGAGTAAAGCAGCTGCGAGGAAGCCCAACACGTGGCAGGCCCCGCCTGCGAGTAAGCTACTCGCAGGCAGGTGGTTAGTGGCAGGCGCCTGCCACTAAGCTTAGTGGCAGACAGGTGGTTAGTGGCAGGCGCCTGCCACTAAGCTTAGTGGCAGACAGGTGGTTAGTGGCAGGCGCCTGCCACTAAGCTTAGTGGCAGGCCATTGGTTAGTGGCAGGCGCCTGCCACTAAGCTTAGTGGCAGGCCGCCTGCCACTAATATTAGTCACTTAAGTTTATGATTATTACTGTCTAGTCACTAAATTTCTGTTTTTTCATGTGTCATTCCCGTTGTTTCTAGGCAGTCACTTAACTTTCTGATTATTGTTATCTGGTCACTAAATTTCTGATCTTTTCTGTTTCATCCCTTTTCGTTTATAGGTAGTCACTCAACTTTTTTATCATTGCTATATGGTCACTAAATTTCTAGTTATCCCAATCGTTTCATCCCCATCTTGAAACCCTATGTCAATGGTGGTTTCAGATACATGAACTAAGTCGCCTTCCTGAAAAAGCTCCTCACATGTCAAATTTTGGCCTTAACAATCCATCTTTATAGTCTATGAACTTCTTCACCAGTGCAGAGAGATTGTGTGTTGTGGGCTTAGATTTGGAAGAAATGGGTTTCAATTGGGAGAGATCAGATGGTTTATTGGATTTAACGAGGGCTCTTGAGAAGGAGGAGGAAGAAGAAGATGCGGAAGAGCGGGAAGAATGGTAGGAATTGTAGCGGGACGCCATTAATGATGTGAAGAAGAAAATAAAGATGAGAGTTTTGATTGAAGAGGATGGGAATCAAGGAAGTGAAGCAGAGGAATTTGAGGAAGAAGAAGAAAAATGGAAAGAAAGATATATGGAGGCGCGGAGGGAGGATTTGTTTCAGCGAAAGTGAATTTCATAGGAGCAGACAAGCTAGTGGCAGGCCGGGCTTACTCGCAGGCCGCCTGCCACAAGCTAGTGGCAGGCCGGGCTTACTCGCAGGCCGCCTGCCACAAGCTAGTGGCAGGCCGGGCTTACTCGCAGGCCGCCTGCCACTAGCTAGTGGCAGACCGCGCTTACTCGCAGGCCGCCTGCCACTAGCTAGTGGCAGACCGCGCTTACTCGCAGGCCGCCTGCCACTAACAGCTGGCAGGCCTGCTGTTACTTGCAGCCCACAAGGCTGCCTGCCACTAAGCCCACCCCGCCTGCCACTAGCTTAGTGGCAGGCAGCCCGTTCGCCTGCGAGTAAATCATCTTTATGTTGTAGTGCCGGAGTGGCAATGTTGCATGATGTCCTTAGACTCTCCATAAGTGACACATCTTCTAATCATACCATCCGAGCCAACTCGAAATACAAAAGGATCGTCCCAATAGTAATGCTTCAAATCCGCAAAGAACTTCCTTTTGTCTTGAGTGGAGAGGCCCTCCTTCAAGTCTCCACTAGCAAGATAGTTAGCGAAATCCGCGAACCAAGGTTCCTTGAACTCTAAAGTTGTTATAGCGAATAATAGCTCATCGGGGAAATTGTCATTGATCTCTTCATTACCATTGTGTACCATTTCCGCCTCTTCCAAGCGAGACAAGTGGTCAGCGGCTACATTCTCGGACCCCTTCTTATCTCGAATCTCAATATCAAACTCTTGCAATAGAAGGACCCATCGGATCAACCTTGGTTTAGCATCGGCCTTAGATAGAAGATACCTCAAAGCTTGGTGGTCCGTGAAGACAATAGTGTGAGAGAGTACGAAGTAGGACCTAAACTTATCAAAAGCAAACACTATGGCCAAGAGCTCCTTCTCCGTAGTTGTGTAGTTCCTTTGAGCATCATTGAGAGTCTTACTTGCATAGTATATTGGATGGAATCTCTTGTCGATTCGTTGGCCTAGAACCGCTCCAATGGCGTAATCGCTAGCATCACACATCAACTCAAATGACTTTGACCAATCCGTAGCAATGAGTATAGGGGCATTCGTGAGCTTACCCTTGAGGAGTTCAAAAGCTTGCAAGCACCCTTCATCAAAACGAAATTCCACATCCTTCTCAAGAAGCCGAGTCATAGGAGTAGTTATTTTCGAGAAGTCTTTAATGAAGCGCCTATAGAAACCGGCATGCCCCAAGAAGCTTCTCACGGCTTTCAAGGATGAAGGTGGAGGAAGTTGAGAGATGGTCTCCAACTTTGCCTTATCAACCTCAATGCCCTTTTTAGAGATCTTGTGACCAAGAACAATCCCCTCATTGACCATGAAATGACACTTCTCCCAACTTAATGCAAGATTGGTCTCTTCACACCGACGCAAGACCTTCTCAAGGTTCCTCAAGCATAGGTCGAATGAATCCCCAAAAACCGAGAAGTCGTCCATGAACACTTCCATGATATCTTCCACGAAATCATCGAAAATGGCAAGCATACACCGTTGGAAGGTGGCGGGAGCGTTGCACAACCCAAAGGGGATCCGTCGATAAGCAAAAGTACCGAAGGGGCATGTGAATGTGGTCTTCTCGATGTCCTCCGAGGCGATCGGGATTTGGAAGTACCCGGACATACCATCCAAAAAACAATAGTACTCGTGACCGGAGAGACGCTCGAGCATTTGATCCATGAAAGGTAGAGGGAAGTGATCCTTCCTAGTGGCATCATTGAGTCGACGATAATCTATGCAAACACGCCACCCGGTGATCGTCCTTGTCGGGATAAGCTCATCCTTGTCATTAGCTACCACCGTGATCCCTCCTTTCTTGGGGACAACTTGCACGGGGCTAACCCAAGGGCTGTCCGAGATAGGAAAGATAATCCCCGCATCCATAAGCTTAATAACTTCTTTCTTCACAACCTCCTTCATGTTAGGATTTAGCCTTCTTTGTGGTTGCACAACCGGCTTGAAATCTTCCTCCATAAGGATCCGATGTGAGCAAAATGTGGGACTTATACCTCGAATATCCGAGATGCTCCACGCAATAGCTCTCATGTACTTCTTGAGGAGCTCCACTAGACGGTCCTTTTGCTCGGGTAGAAGCTCAGAATTGATGATGACCGGTAGCTTAGAATCCGGCATGAGAAAAGCATACTCCAAATGTGCGGGAAGAGGCTTGAGCTCAAGAGTAGGTGGTTCTTCATAGGAGGTCTTTACCCTTTCCACCTTCGGGAGAGCAACAAAAACCGTTTCACTCTCTAACTTGTCTCTCCCTTCATCAAGGTAAGCCACTTGAGCTTTTAATTCCGGGGTGCCTAAATGCTCCTGCACATCCGTTCTAAGGCAAACATCCAAAGAATCTCGACACACGAAGTTAGAAATACTACACACACTAGCCGAAGCAATAGTATCACACGAGTACTCTAAATCATCTTGTGCGTGAGCAAATTTCATGCCATCGGCTATGCAAAATGTGACACTCTCTTGTCCTACTCTCAATGTCAATTTTCCGTCATGCACATCAATCAAAGCACGAGAAGTAGCTAGGAATGGTCTACCAAATATCAATGAGACATCAACATCATCGGTATCAATGACCGCAAAATCAACTAGGAACACAAAAGGGCCTACTTTGACTAGCACATCATCAACAATTCCCCTAGGACTCTTGGTCGACTTGTCCGCAAGTTGAATGTACATACGAGTAGGACGAAGATTAGACAACCCTAGCTTCTCAAATATGCAATAAGGCATGACATTGATACTAGCACCTAGATCCGCAAGACCATTAGCAAGAGAAATATTACCAATAGCACAAGGGATAGTAAAGGTACCCGGATCCTTGAGCTTTTTGGGTGGACTTTTGAAGAGAACGGCGGAGCATTCCTCATTAAGGTGGACTAGAGATGTCTCCGGTAGCTTTCTCTTGTTGGTGTAGAGTTCCTTCATGAACTTAGCATATTGGGGCATCATAGTCATTGCTTCGGGAAACGGAAGAGAGAATTGCATTTGACTAATCCGCTCCACAAACTTCTTGAAAACCTTCTCAAGGCCATCCTTCTTCAATCGAGATGGGTATGGAGGCTTAGGCTTATATGGAGATACACCCGGTGCGGGAGGAGAGACCGGTGGTGTACTCGATGTAGCCTTACTAGGTTCCTTTGCAACCTTAGTGTTCACATTACCCGTAGGAGGGTCGACTTCAACCTCAACTTCATCCGAAGGAGGATCATTAATATCATCATCATCAACCATTAGATTAGGGTCTTGTACCTTTGTAGAGTCAATTGGAGTAGAGGTTGTATCTTGCAAGGGTCTTCCACTTCTCAAAGTCACTACCTTGCAATGCTCCGGACCTTTGGGATTGATCTCGGTATTGGAAGGTAAAGTGCTCGAGGGTCACTCCGAGAGTGCCTTAGAAATATGTCCTAATTGGTTCTCCAAATTGGCAATTGAAGCTTGTTGATTCTTGATGAGTTGGATCATTGCCGCATTGGTGTCTTCTTGAGAGATTGAAGAACCACCCTCCTTATTTTGAGGAGGCTTGTTGAACCCGGGTGGTCCTTCACCTCTATGGTTGTACATTCCCGGTGGGGAAGGACCTTGGAAACCTTGACTTAGATGTCCACTTTGATTCCATTGATTTCCCCCTTGGTGCCCTTGACCTTGGGGTCCTCCTTGAGTCCCTTGGCTACCTTGGTTTAGGTTACTTCCTTGAGACCATTGGTTGCCTTGATAACCCCTATAACCTTGATAACCTCCTTGATTTCCTTGGTTGTAGCCCTTGCTATAACCACTACCTTGATTCCCTTGGCCTTGGTAACCTTGGTTAGACTTGTTGTACCAAGGTCGGTTATAGTTACCTTGATAGTTACCTTGGGGGCTGAAATTACCATGGAAACCTTGACCTTGTGCGAAGCTTACCTCCTCAAGGTCGCCTTGGTCAAGTTCAGGAGTGGCGGAAGGACAAGCACTAACATCGTGGCCTTGACCCCCGCAACCCTCACAACAAAATACCGAAGCAACTGGTGGATTACCCACATGAGATGATTGAACCTTGGAGGGATGCTTAGGCATGCTTAGGTTACTTACTTGTGAAGCCATGGCATCGATCTTAGACATAAGGAGAGCAATCATGGGATCATCTTCATCACGATGCCCCGGTAGCTTAGGCTTCTTACCATAGATAGACGAATCCTTTGGTGCATCAACACTTACGGACCGAGAGTCATAGTGCGTGTCACTTCCATACTTAGACTTAGGAGGTTGTTGTCGAGACCAACTCCTTGTCTTGTTGGCCATCTCCGCGAAGAGTTCTAGAGCATCTTCGGGAGTGAGCATCCTTAAGTCACCTCCGGCGGCTTGGTTGATCATCCTTGTATTCTCAAAATCAAGGGACCTAGCAAAGATGTCCGCCAAGCTCCATTCGGCGAAGTTATGATGAGGACAAGACCGAAGAATGGCTTGGAACCTATTCCAAGTCTCATGGAAGAGCTCTCCCTTGTGTTGTATGAAGTGGTTGATACGGTCTCGGATTGCATCCGTCATATAGGGAGGAAAGAATTCTTCAAGGAAAGCTTCGGCTAGGCCCTCCCATGTAGTGAATGTTCTACTAGGTTGGTTCTCCAACCAAGACTTGGCTCGACCTTTGAGTGAGAAGGGGAAGAGTCGGAGTCGTATGCAACCCGGGTGAACTTGATCATTCTTAACCGTGTCACAAATCTCCAAGAAGTCCTTGAGATGCCTAGATGGACATTCACCATCAATGCCATTGAACACCACTCCATTTTGAACCATTTGGATCATATTAGGCTTGAGCTCAAAGTTCCTAGCATTGACGGGTCTTCGAACAATACTAGAGGCTGCCCCTTCAAGAGTAGGACGAGCATAATCCGCCAAGGTACGTCTTGCACCCCTTTGTGAGCGATCATCATCATTAGTGTGGTGTGAATAAACCGATTGGTCATCGTCATCCCCATGTTGAGACATAGTGTGGTGTGAGATGCGATCAACTTCTTCTTCTTCAACTATAGGAGGTGAGGAAGTGGTAGGTGACTTGAGCACTTGTTCTAGTCCTTGGATTCGTGCTTGAAGACGAGCCGAACGCCTCATGCACTAACCCAAAATCTCCTACAAACAAGCACAACAAACACACCCGAGTAATACGACAATGTGGAATAACAAAACCAAACAACAAGTAAAAGGAAGCAAAAACTAAATTGGAAGGAAGTGAATAGATCGGTCCACTACTAAGTGCTTTCAAAGGATTGAGAAAGTTCCCCGGCAACGGCGCAAAAAACTTGATAAAACGGGTTTACCAAGGTCGTATTCCTCGAGGTTCTCTCAATGGCCTCTACTCACATTCCTCGTAGACGGTCTATTCATTTGAAAGGAGTTTTGATTTGAAAAAGATATTAAAAACTTAAAGGAGACTAAAAGGAAGAAAGACAAATAAAGCGGTGCAAATCAAAGACAAAGAGGTTCTCTTGGTGGGTAGTTTCATCATGCTCAAGATGACTAATTGAACAAACAAGTCAATCAAGATCGAGTTTGCACCCGGATGACCATGCATTTCACTTTTTTAGACTCGATGCACTCTCGTAGCACCTAATCCCTATCCCAATACCACTCAATTTAGGCTCTCGCTCTCAAACTAAGCGGAAATAGGATGCATTCTAAGTGTTTGATGAAATGCCAAGACACAAGACCCTCTCTTAAGACTCTATGACCACAAGGCTAGGCACAACACTCTCATATCAATGCCCTAACACTAAGAGATTCACCCAAAAAGCCCTTTCAAACTCAATTGAATGAAATTCCACATGCACACCAAGTGTTCGATAAAATGCCCAAGAGAGAAATCAAGTGAAAATGGTTGAAATAAGATGATCTAATCTCTTAGAACACACTCACTTCAATCCCTAGACCTACAATCTATGCAATCCAAGCACTCTCATGCATCAAATTACAATGAATGGACCAAATCAAGCAAACATGGCATAAAATGGCATTAAGAACAAGTCTAGGAATCATCCTCATACAACCAAGATCAATCATGGCAAGTTCTATACAATCATCTCTCTATCATAGCACAACTAATCTACCCATCCAAGATGAACCCTAGAAAATCAGCCACACATGGCCAAGGGAGTAAAGAGAGAAGAAGGAAGAATGGTCACCAAGAACACCATGGATGAATCCTTGAGATGATCTTCACTTCTCCACTTGTAAGCACTTCTCCCAAGGTTTGTTGGCTTCAATCCTAGCTCCAATAGCTTCAAATTGCTCCAAAAACGTGCTCTAGGGTTTGAGGGTTCGCGGAAATGTATTTGGGGTTCAAGAGATAGCATAGCCCCCTTTCAAAATGGCCAAAATCAAGAGTATTTATAGTGCAGGGGACAGTGCACGGCGTGCACCCCTGCACGGCGTGCATAGTGCACGGCGTGCACACCTGCACGGCGTGCACATCTGCACGGCGTGCACCCCCTGCACTCTGCAGAAGACCCGATCTTGCAAGGCTCACATCTCCCTCGTCCGGCCTCCAAATGACCTCCCGTTTGCTCCTATGCGCTCCTTGCTATCCGTACTTTGAAGCCAGAACCTGAAAATGCACAGAGCAGCTCCAATAGCCCACGAATTTTGGCTCCAAAGTGGCAACCGGACAACAAAATGACACTTAGCACAAAAATTCAATAAACGCATATAAATCATGTCATTTCGCGAATAAATACGGGCATATCATAGGTCATTCATAAGCTTAAAATGCACTGATTAAAGTCACATCAAACCCTAATCATGGCAAGACTATCATAACTTGGAAAATGATGGTAAAATATGATCTCAAATGGCAAGCACGATAATATGAACGAGAATGAGCACATCAAGCAGCCAAATGATCACAACAAGTCAAAGTCAAACCGACATTTCTCACAAAAGTCAACATAACAAGGAATCAATTTTATGCATAGCAACATATGATCAAATGATAAGGAAATTAAGCACGGAACTCCCTAAGCATGCTAGAACAGTTCTACAAGTTCAGCTAACCTAGTTCACACGAAAACAGTCGGCACGCAAAACGAGGCAAACCGAAAAGTCAACCGAAAGTCAACCCCGACGAAATTCAGCAATCTACATGTCAAAAGATTCATATTGAAAAGTTCTACAACTTACCTTGAAGTCATGATTGCTAAAAATGAACGAGTTGAGAGGAATCGGCGAAAAACGTTGAAAACTAGGGTTTCGGTGAACTGGAGCTGCAAAGCTCCGATTCGGCTGTTATAAGGCTTGAATCGATCGGAAAAGGGAGGGGAAGGGAGCGGCGGCGGTCGGCGACAGCGGCGGCGGTCAGCGACAGCGGCGGCGGCAGAAAATGGCAGCGATGGTCGGATTTAAAGATGTGGGTGGCGGCAATTTTTAAAACGGATAGGGGAGGGTGTTTTCGGGTTGCTGAACGAAAATGAAAGAAGGAGAGAGAGGAAGTGGACCGGATTTTTAAAGTGGGAATTTTCTGATTTTTGAAATTATTTTCGGCGAAATTAAAAGGGTGGTTTCGCCGAAAATTTCAGTTCAAATGCACTGCCGGATTTTCGAAGGTAGTTTCGCCAAAAATAACAGTATGGTTTCGCCAAAAATTTTAGTTAAAATGGCTGTTGGTTTTCAAAAATCTTTTCGCCGAAAACAGGAAACTTTTCGAACCGAAAACAATGAACAGGGAGACCGGGTTCAAAAATTGAAAATCGGCTTCGCCGAAAACAAGGGTGGTTTCGCCGAAAATTTGGAACTGTTCGGGTTTAAAATATTTTCGCAAATCCGGCCAACTTCAGAAAATCACAGTTAAATCCTTAAAAATCGGAACGACCTCAATCAACTTGCAACTGACTCTATGACACACATACTCTACACGAAAAATAATAAATCAAACAAACTGACACATTTGGCTCCCCCGAACTGACTCTAAAATACCAAGTTCAACAAAAATTAAAACAGACTCCAGCCGTGGGTTGCCTCCCACGAAGCGCTCTTTTATTAACGTCCTTGAGCTGGACCATACCTGGACGGTATTATGGGACATCCCAACTCAGACTCTCCTTAACGCTCGCGTCGGAGTTCATGAAGTAGCTTCGGGACTTCTCCGGTAAGCGTGAATCTCTTCCCATTTGCATGTAAGAGCTTGGTACGTCCAACGGGAAGATGATCGACGAACTTGAACGGTCCGAACAGTTCTTTTAGAGATCATCCTTCTTGAGTGTGACGATGGAAGGAATGAGGACTGTCGGCTTCTTCTTTTCTTTCTTCGGCTTGGTATCACCAGGATCGGTGATCGTTAGTACTTCCTTAGGAGATGCTTTCAGCTTCTCCTTCCAAACTTGTTCCGGCGCCGGTTGCTCGGAACGAAATGGTGGTACAGCTGCCTCGTTGGAAGACGGCAGAATTTCCTCGAGGTCTGCTCGGTGAATTAGAAGAGGCTTGCAGTTCCTTCTTTTTCTTCTTAAGTGGCTTCTGAACCAAAATTTCTGGCTTCTTCTTAATAACCTGGTCAATACCTGCAGCAACAACTGATCTAGAGACACTAGAAGAAGCATTAGTAACGGAGTTTACCGGAGTCAACCCCACAGTTTCAACAGCTAGGCAGTGAGATTCTTCAGTCCTAGAGTCATATTTCATGCCATCTTTAAGACGGAAAGTTTTCATTTCTTTACCAACTCTTAGAGTTAAAGAACCATTTGGAACGTTAATATTCATTCCAGTAGTAGCCATGAAAGGTCGACCTATAAGAATAGTAGCATCATCTGTACTAGTATCCATAATCACATAGTCAGCTAAGAACGTGAACTGACCACATTTAGTGACAACGTCTTTAATTCTCCCGTAGGGGTTTTAAGTGATCTATCAGCAAAGACGAGTTGCATACTAGGCGGTTCGAGTTCTCCTAGGTTTAACTTTTCAAACAGGCTCATAGGCATGACATTAATAGATGCTCCTAGATCAACTAAGCAACGTTCAATCTCAACATCATTAATGACCAACGGCAAAGTAAAAGAACCAGGATCAGATAACTTAGCTGGATATGGAGAAACAGGTTGCTTAATACGAATGTCAGGATAACCTTCCTTGTTCCCCTTCATGCCAGTCTCGATCCTTGCATTTGGCAGCAATGCTCTAGGAAAAGGAGGCTTCACGACGTACGGTGCAAGAGGAAGATCCTCTTTAGGCGCCGGTTCCTGTTCTTCTTCTTCCTCTTCTTCTGGAGTTTCAGCGATCCTGCGTAAGACAGAACAAGCATCAGCAATTAAGTTTGGAAGTTTTCGAGCGGTTACCATCTTGGCTTGCTCCTTCCTCGGATTCGGTTCTGTCTGGCTTGGAAGTTGGCCAAATGGTCGACCAGATGCTAGCATGCTCGAGATGTTGTTCACGGCTTGCTCAATTCTTTGTCCAGATGCTATCTGTTCTTGATTGAGAAGAGCTTGGGCCTTGAACTGACTGTCATGATCATCGAGTCTTGTGATGATCTGGCTGAGCTTCTTATCTAGGTCACTGACATTATTATCTCTTTGATGCTGCTGACCTGGATAGGTATTGTTAAGATATTGATTCTGGCGATTACCAGGAGCACTTCCATAAATACCTGGATTGCGATGCGGCGGCTGGTAGACACCTGCCGGCGGATGGTTAGGCTTCTGATCCTGAGCTGGACCAGCCGGGCGGTTATTCTGGTTCTGGTTAGCGCCAGCATTGTAGGGAGGTCTGTCTTGGTAGTTCCCTTGCTGTCTAAAGTTACGGTAACCAGCATAACCATTCTGATTATTGACGAAGCCTTGTTGGATGAAATTTACCTCTTCAGCAGACCAGACTTCTGCCTTACCAAAATTCTGACAACGGCCTCCATTATGTGAGCAAGCTCCACACCACTCGCAATCGGCAACATAGATAGAAGCTGCAGGCGGCTTGATCGGTGTGGTAGACTTCTTCAGATGCTACTCTACCTCTGCCTTGATTGTAGCTTCGAGATCTAGCTTGCTCCTTGATCCTTCAGATTGTCGCTCCCAGTTCCTTGACTTGGAAGCACAGTTTGCGAAGTGAAGAAGAGCAGCTTCAGGAGTGAGTGTAGTGCAATCCCCTTCAGCTAGAGAATTGACCCACTTGGCAGATTCTTCTCGAAGTCCTCGAGAAAAGATTTCAGCTAACTGCCTCTACTCGAATCCATGATGAGGGCAGGTGTAGAGAAGTTCTTGGAATCGATTCCAAGTATCATATAAGCTTTCTCCTTCTTTCTGGGAGAATCTGGCAATGCTGTCCTTGATGGCGGTTGTTCTGGCTGGAGGGAAGTATTCTTCAACGAAGTCCTGAGCCAGAGTATCCCAGTTAGTGTAGTAGCCAGGTGGTTTACCAGTAAGCCACCTCTTAGCAGGGCCTTTCAAAGAGAACGGGAAAGCTCTCAGACAAAGGGTGTTTTTGTCGAGGTTTCCGCTCTTGAAAGTGCTGCAGAGATCAAGGAAGTCTGCAAGATGAGTGCACGGATTGTCTAGGGGCCTGCCTTCAAACTGTAAATCCCTAGAGATCATAGTCAAGAATGGAATCTTGATCTCATAGTCAGGATCTCCTTCAATGCGCGGAACGACAATGGAAGATCGAACGCTAGTCGCGCTCGGCTTGTTATAGTCTGCTAGACTGTTCTGTGCAGGTGGTGGCGGTGGTGGTAATCTATCGTCCATGGTAGGAGATGGAGGAGGTGAGAGTGACTCGGTGTATGAAGCGGATGAAGATGGTATAGGTAAAGATGGAGATGAGGAACTCTCCTTCGGTTCCTCGATCTTGATCGGAGTGATGAATGGATTGGATCTGCCTTTTCTTCAGAATCTGTGATCGTAGAGGTGTAGCTGAACTGCTTGGTCTCTCTGCACTCTTAGCCTGTTCGGTTTGAGATCGAGTCCAAGGACGGTGAGGCATACACCTGTAAACCTACAGATAACAAAGACAAACAAAACCAGTGTAAAATCGAAGTGGGTGGAAAAATGAAAGATGGAAAGTAGAAGAATAAATTGCCAGTTCTCCTTTCGAACAATCAAAAGAAGGTCCCCGGCAATGGCACCAATTTGGTGAACGCGCAGTCGTTGTTATGCGGTCAACCAAATAAAACTACTAATGCTAAGAAAAAGCTATAGCAGATCGTATTCTGAGGGTCTCCTATGACTGACTACTTCAAAACTGACAAAGTACTCAAAAGCAAACACGTTGTGCGTGGTGTGAGTTCCACGACTTCTATTTCTAAGAAATGCATAGAAATTAAAACAAATTAAACTAAAGCAGATCAGGAATTAGGGTTTGAAAACAAGGATGACAGACGAACTTAGACTTTGAATCCCCCTTCGTTCCCAGAGCATTGGCAATGAACAGATCAGCGGATTTCGATTCTCATTCAATCAATTACTAAGACACCACCATAACTCATTACCCTTAGGTTTAAGACCGGCGAACGTTCGCTCTATCCGTTCTAACTACCAAGATTAACTAGCCGCCCGGGTACGGTCACCTCTCGCAACGACTTAATTAATTGGTGTGATTACTAATGATTAATGAGTTACTCTTGCAGTGAATTAACCCTAACCGGTTCCTATGAAAGGCACGCTCCAATTATAAGGTTAATTGTTCAATTTGATGTTCTAAAGTAAGGCGAGCGTTCGCTTCTATCCTTAGCTTAACAAGAATCTAATCTAGGTGATCAATCCAGACAAGAAACATGAACAATGAAGAACAAATCAAACATGAATGAGAAACTGATTGAACTTCGAATCTAATCACCGCCGATCCGTGACCGCTTTAAAGCCCTGGGTCACTTAGGGTTCATCTAGTCTAAGCTCTTACGAGTTTAGCTACTCTTGATTATTAAAAAAGAAACAAAGACAAAGAAAGAGTTCATCATTCAAAGGAAGAATAGAAAAGAATTTGAAAAAACCTAATTTAGATGACTCTGACAGACTTTGATCTTCGGTAGATAACACTCCTAGTTCCGGTTCTCCGAGATGGAAGGGATGGCGTCACGATCTCTATCCGGCTCTTCGAACTCCAGCTCTTCGCTTCAGAACTCGAGAGGATTCTGATTTGAAAAGTTGTATTTTGCGAATTATGATTGTATATTCTGTTTTGGCCGCCGGGTTAAGTATTTATACTTAACCCTAATCAGCCGGATTCCTCTTATTATTTTCGCCGAAATTCTTAAGGAATTTTCGGCGAAAATTCCTTTGTGAATGAAGGCTCCGCCGGCTGATCTCTCTGCCTTGCATTTTCGGACCGAACACTTAATTGGTTTCGCCGAAAATCTCCTTTGACTCGGCACCAGTTGATTTGCACTATTGTTTTCGCCGAAGATGTAAGCTTATTTTCGCCGAAGATGCAAGTGTGAATGGGCAGACTTTTGGTTTGACTTGATCGGCCCCTTGGATCGATTCCGGTTTGATTCCTTGAGGTTCCAACGCCTTAGACACGTCCATGGCTACTCTATTTGATGGCAAAAACCTGTGCTAACATTAAAAAACTAGAAAACCATCAAATAGACCCGAAACGGGCCAAGGTAACACAAATGGCACGAGATAGGGCAATCAATTGAATATTCGTTATTCTACCCTAAAAACCATGTCTTAAGCAAAGAAATGTCGCTTAAATGAGGCTGATAATCACGTCAAATCGAGTGTCATCAAGGGGACTGATGACCTGGTGGGAATCTCTATAAACAGTGATGAGAGAGTTATTGAAGAAGAGGTGTTTGATGAAAGTGAGGAGTATATTTACCCTGAACCAAGTGGCAGAAAGGCTCAGTTGGTGGATTACTTCCATTTCAATAAAGTTGGAAATTCAAAACAGAAGTACAAGTTTTCTTGTGTGAAAACCAGCCATAAAACAAATCAGAGATGAGAATCTGGACTTGGAACACGAGAGGCTTTAATACAAAAAAGTAAGTATACTGTTGTAGGTAACCATATTAAGCAGTATAATTTAGATATGATTGATGTTTTGGAACCTAGAGTTAGATATGATAAAACTCATGATTTGTTTGCTGAACGTTTCCCTAGTTGGTTGGGGGCTTTTTCTTTTTATGGAGACGTTGGTAAGATTTGGTTGTTTTGGAAGAAGGATGTCCCTGTTAGAGTCCTAGATGTTGGTGGTCAGTATGTGCATGTTAAGATTGAGTTGCCGACTGCCATGTTCTACACTTTTGTTTATGCATCTAATGATGTAAATGGAAGAAGGAGGTTGTATGATAAGCTACGAGATTTCAAGAGTGATATTGATTCTTGGTTAGTTGTAGGTGATTTTAATGCTTTCTTGAATCTTGAGGAAGTTTCCACTGTCCCCTCTTCTTTTGGTAGTATGGAGAATTTTCGTGATTGTGTGAGGGACTGTGAGTTGATGGATTACTCTTCGAATGGCCCTATGTTTACTTGGTTGAATAATAGGGAAGAGGGTTTAGTAGCTCAAAATCTTGATAGGGCTTTAATCAACATTCCATGGCAGTCAAGTTTGCCTGGTAGTAAAGTTCAGATTATCCCTACCACTGAATCTGACCATTGTGCAATTTATTTGGACACCAAGTTCGATGATGGTTCACACCCTAAGGGCTTTAAGTTTTTTGCCTGCTGGACAAGGCATGCTGATTATAATCAGGTTGTTCATGAGGTTTGGAGTAGAAGGTATAGAGGAAATAGTTTCTACCGCCTCTATAAGAAAATGAGAGATCTTAAAGCTGAGCTGAAAAAGTTGAATTGTCGTTGTTATGCTAACATTCATGATCGAGTTAAGACTAAGGAGAGAGAGCTGTTGATGTTGAAGGAGAGTCTTTATAATAATCCTTCATCAGTTGATGTTTGATGGTGAAAATTTGTAGTGAGGAGTTGCAGGAGCTTAAGCAAAATGAGGAAAGCATTTTACAGCAAAAGGCAAAGGTGAATTGGATTACTCTTGGTGATAACAATACAACTTTTTTCTTCAATTATGCTAAATCAAGGCAAGTGACAAATACTATAAGGAAATTATGTGATGCAAATGGAATAATGAAAGAGAGTTTTGATGATATTGCTACTATTGCTGTGGATTTTTACAAGTGTTTGCTGGGTAAAAAAATTGATGTGGAGGTGAATATGATTCCAGATGTTGTTAGAAGAAGGTTGTCTGCTGATCAGGGTGATATGCTGATTAGGGATGTAACTGAAGATGAAATTAGAAAGGCTCTTTTTAGTATTGCAAAAGCCCTGGACCTGATGGTTATAGTTCCATCTTTTTTAAGCAGAGTTGGGACATTGTGAAGGATGATTTCATTGTCTGTGTTGAGTTTTTTTAACGATGGAAAGATGCTAGGGTATGTTAATTCTATCCTTCTTGCCTTAGTTCCTAAGAAGTTTAATGCATCTAATATGAAGGAATATAGGTTGATTGCCTGCTGTAATGTTGTTTACAAAGTGGTTTCTAAGGTTCTTGCAAATTGGCTGCAAAGTGTGCTTCCCTCTATTATTAGTCCAGCTCAGACTGCTTTTATTAAAGGATGTTCTATAGGTGATGGTATTCTACTTGCTCACGAATTACTCAGAACCTATACTAAGTCCAGTATCTCTCCCCGTTGTGCTATGAAGATAGACTTGATGAAAGATTTTGACTCTGTGGAGTGGGAGTTTATTATTGCCACTCTTGATGCTATGAATTTCCCTCGGATTTATATTGATTGGATTAGTTTATGCTTTTCCTCTACTATGCTCTCTGTCAACATTAATAGAGCTTCCAGGGGGTTATTTCCCAGCACAAAGAGGTTTGAGACAGGGAAACCCTATCTCTCCTATCTCTTTATCATTTCTATGGAGGTTCTTAGCTATTTATTTCATCAAGCTATTGTTGATAAAAACTTTCAGTTTCACCCTCAGTGTAAAGGGGTCCAGGTTACTCACTTGAGCTTTGCTGATGATCTCTTAGTCTTCACTAAGGAAAACAGGAAGGCAGTTGTTGAGGTGCAGGAAGTGTTAAAGAGGTTCCATAAGTGCTCTGGTTTGAGGTTTAACCCTGAAAAAAGTAACATATACCTGGCAGGTGTGACTAGAGATGTAGCAGATGAGTTGGTTACTGCTTCAGGTTTTATGAAGGGGGCTATCCCTTTTCGTTATCTTGGGGTTCCTTTAACATTTGGTAAGTTAAGAAGGTGTGACTATAAGTCTCTGATTGATAGTATCACTGCTAGAGTTACTCATTGGCGTGCAAGAAAGCTGTCTTATGCAGGAAAATGTCAGTTGATAGATTCTGTTATTGGAGGTAAGTTGCAGTATTGGATGTCACATTTTATTTTGCCTTCAATTGTTATTAAGGAGGTTGAAAAGGTTTGCAATGCCTTTCTTTGGGGGAAGATTGAAGGAGCTGGTAAGGCAAAAATTGATTGGAAGCACTACAAGAAAAATCCTTATTTGTCACGGTTTTCTAGTCACGGTTTTTGAAAACCATGACTATTTTGTCACGATTTCTTAAGAACCGTGACTAATTAGTCACGGTTTTCAAATACCGTGACTAATTTAGTCACAGTTTTTAAAAACCGTGACTAATTTGTCTCAGTTTCTTAAGAACCGTGACTAAATTGGTCACAGTTCCATAAAGAACCGTGACCAAATTTGTATGGTTAACCACGCTGGCGATCCAAATTGTAGCCACGTTGGCAATCCCCTTCCTCTTCTTTTCTTCAACTTCATCTTCTTTTTCCCATATAACTTCTTCCTCTTCTTTTCTTATCTTCCTCTTCTCTTCTTCAACTTCATGTTCTTCCTTCACCAGCAACAAAGGTAGCAGAGGTGGGAGGCTCCTGGCCACAAATCCAACAAATCAATTTCGCCGGAGGTAACAGAGTCGATTTCGTCGGAGTCAATTCCGACGAAGGGCTGGACATAGGTAGCAGAGGCGAGACACTGCTTTCTTCCTCGGTTTGAAACACGGCCGCCGCCGCAACGTTCTTCCTCGACTCGAAACACGGCTGCCGTTACAGCTTCGATCTCTGCCAGCCGCGCCGACGCAAGTTCGATCACTGCCAACCGCGCCGCCGCTACCACCAAACCGCTGCTACCACCAAACCACCACAACCACCAAACCTTCGCTACCACCAAATCTACTCTTCGGCCACCGGATCTGAAACCAGAGGATAAGAGGAGATTTCAAACTAGATCTGAAACCACCGCTTCTTCCTTCACCCTTCACCGTTCACCAGATCGAGGGAGCTTAGCTTTGGTGGAAGTCGAGACTCACCGGCGACGAGAGAGTCACCGGAGAAGACATGGGATTGATTTGTTAACTCATAAAAATTTATGGACCAAGATGCATAATTAGAAAACTGTACTGGCTGATTTGTATAACGGAAGGAATAAAATTGGGAATTTTTGTTAACCTTATAAGTTTATGGATTAAATTGCGTAACAGAAGAAGTTGGGGGTTGATACTATAATTCAAGAAAATAATGAATTCAGTCACTGAGAAGTTTGAGTTTACGATTTGGTCACTACTCTTTGTCACAGTTTTCCTTGAAACCGTGACTAACCTTAGTCATGATTTTCCTTAAAACCGTGACTAAGGTTTGTCACGGTTTTCCTTAAAACCGTGACTAAGGTTAGTCACGGTTCATTTAAGTTAGTCACGGTTTCAAGGAAAACCGTGACAAATTTTGCTCAATATAGTCACGATTTTTCAAACCGTGACTAATTTTTTTAGTCACGGTTAAAACCGTGACTAATAGGGCAAAAAAACCGTGACTAATATGTTGTTTTCTTGTAGTGAAGTATGTTGCTATTCCTAAACAGGAAGGTGGGGTTGGTTTGCGTGACATGAGAAGCTGGAATTTTGCTAATGTGATTAGGCATATTTGGAGTCTGTTGTTGAAAGCAGGGTCTCTCTAGGTTTCCTGGATTGAGAAGTATCGGCTTAAGGGTAGAGATTTTTGGAATGTGAAACCAACTGTAGGATCTTGGCATTGGATTAAGCTTCTGAAAACTAGAACTAAGATAAGGCAATTTGTGGATGTTGATGTAGATGGTGATGTGTTGTGGAATGGGGAGTACATGGCAAAGTTTAAAGTCTGTAAAGTCTGGAACACTTTGAGGCCCTCTAGTCCTCCTATACTCTGGTACGATGCAGTTTAGATTGGCTATGTCATCCCTCGAAGATCTTTCATTACTTGGCTCATTGTGATTGATAGGATTACAACTCGTGACAAGATCAAGCTTTGGAATCCTGATGTGGAGGATATATGTGTGTTGTGTGGACAAGCAGCTGAATCAAGGGAGCACTTATTTGCTCAATGTGAGTACACTGGAACTGTAGTTGGGAAGCTGCTGCCAGAGTTAAGGGGGCTGTCATGGTCTGATTCTGTAGATTATGCAGCTTCCTGGAATGGAGATAGGCCGTGAATGAAGGCAAAATTACTATTGTGGAGGAGTATGATTTGCTTTATCTAGGCATAAAGATGTCGTCGGTTTTCACCAACTGTAGTAGAGATGAATCTAGTCTGATTGAATGTATCAGGGAGGAGATCATTGCGTTTGCAGGGGGGAGTAGAGACACTAGTGAGATTTTATTAGTTATATAGTCATAGTTTGTTTCTAGTTATATTTTGTCCTACACTCTTGTACCGTTATTCCTTGCGTTTTTTATGAATAAAACCCATACCAATTCATAAAAAAATCACTAAAATACTTGCTACTTTGTTTTTTATATATGCATTATTTTTTACTGTTTTTATTCTCTCTATTTTTTAAATTTCATTTCATATAGTTCCAGGTAATAATGATATTATATCACTTTCGTTCAGGAGTTTCTACGAGAAAAAAATGGGCCAATGGGCCGAAAATAATCTAGTGGCCATTAGCCTAAAATTCCAAAATGAGGCATTCAAGTGAGTTGGACAGAGTAGCTTCCTTTTGACACGTACGACTAGAAATATATATAGCTTTTTTTTTGTCGAGCACACCCACGGAAGAGTGAACCAAAAACACCTAAACTATGGAGAAAGGGGAGGAGGGAAGGTTTGGGTGGGACACCCTTGGGGAGCTTTAGGGAACATCAATGAGAACAGTGGATGTAAAGGGAATTCTAATGAAGATTCGACCAAGCGAATAAGGTAAGATTCAATAATTGTGACCTCAAAAGGAGCATTGAGAGGGCTTGTCTAGCCACGTTTTGGGCACTTGTGTTAGCCTCCTTTCTGACCGAGAGACATCAAATTGAAGGATGCCTTTCCAAAAGTAATTTACATTCCTGAATGACCACTCCTGCCCGCGGGTGCAAACGTTTTTTATCTAGGACATGATTCGTCACCATAGCAGCATCACCTTCAATGTCCATATGGAACAATGATCTGCCAATACACCATCTCAACGCTTCCCGTACCGCAATGGCCTCGACCGTAAATATATCCGTGAAATGTGGTAATGATCGGCCTCCGGAGAAAAGCATGGTCCCAGTTTCATCCCAAAGAACGAAACTAATACCACCACCTTGTGCCCTACGAATCGCTCCATCAACATTAATTTCGAGTCTACCTCTAGACGGAGGTCTTTATCTGACAGGGGGAATAACCGCATGTCTGGGAGGAGGATTATGATGAACGTCATATGGGTCCAAAGCCAACTTTGACTTAGCGAGATGCTTTTTCATTTGTGCTTTGAGCCCAGATAAGAGGGTTAGTTTAGAGTGATAAACCACCTGATTGTGTAACTTCCACACTCGTCACCAAAAGAAAATGATCCTCTTCCCCACTAGGGGAGGTAACTAAGTAACTCTCCTCCATACAATGCAAAAGTTGAAACTAAGGATCGCTTGGAGAGGAATGTCCATCAGGGCCCCAAACCGAACAGCCAGCTAGCAGAAAAGGAGTAGATGGGAGACTGTTTCATCTGCGTATACACACACTGGACATATACGTACGAAATCCTTAATAAGCGTGCTAAGTGCAACTCGAGTAGGCAAGATACCTAAAATGCACTTCCAAATGAAGAATTGGAGTTTGGGGGGAACAAGGAATGACCAGATACTGTTCCAAGCCCATCATCCATTGGGGATACCGGGCCATAGGCCGGGACCCGAGACAAACCATTATGAGCAATGTCATATCCGGAGTGAAACGTGTATGCACCTGAATCTGAGAACTGCCAAACAAATTGGTCTGGGATTTCTTCCATGGGAAGCGGGATTGTACTAATGAGAGACACGTCTATTGGAGAAAACACTTGGTTGAGCAGTAAGCCATCTCAAGCACCGTTATCAATAAACATGGCTACTGTTGTGAATGGGCTCCAAGGATATGGAGTGGGGATGCGGTTTGGAGGGCGTGGAGGAGTATCTGGAATCCAGTTATCCTAGAAGGCGGCAATCCGCGAGCCTGTGACTACCTGGAGTCTCAAATCTTGGATAAGGAGGTCCCTACTAGCCAAAATGCTGCTCCATCCCTAGGATGGACGTGAACCTTCTTCTGCTATAAAGAATGTGGAATCATGAAAGTAATTACCTTTGAGAACCCGAGCCAGGATCGAGTTAGGTTCAGTAACAATTTTCCAACCTTGTCTAGCGAGAAGGGCAAGATTAAAATGGTGTAAATAACGAAAACCTAGACCCCTTCACATTTAGGGGAACAAATTTTGTTCCGCGCGACCCATCTTATCTTTTTGTTGGTATTCATGTGGTCCCACCAAAAGTCCCTAATCAACGCTGATAAACATTTTATATTCCTCTTTGGGAGTAGAAAACAGGTCATAGTGTACACCGGTAAGGCTGAAAGAACTTATTTAATTAGAACCTCCATCCCTGCTGGAGACAAAAATTTGTCTTTCCAAGATTGAAGTATGCTAAGTACCAAATCCTCGACATATTTAAATGTTTCAATTTTTGAACGGTGAATGTTCATTGGGAGTCTGAGGTATTCATCCATCTCAGAGGACTCACGCATCCCAAGGGCTCTTCCAAAGTCTGCTCGATCAGAATCAGAGGTAACTTTACAGAAGGTAACAACCGACTTCTGAAGGTTAACTTTTTGACCGCTTACATTTTGGTAGCTAGCCAATAGGGCCAGAATATTCATGATATCTTCTGTTGAAGCCCGTAAGAAAAGGTAAGTATCATCTGCGAACATGAGGTGAGTGAGGATAGGCGAATATGCATTAAGACGTACTCCTGCTAGGCTTCCCAAAGCTTGGGCATGAACTAGCATAAGAGATAGGCCTTCGGAGCAAATGGAAAATAGTAGAGGGGAAAGGGGATCGCCCTACCTGAGCCTCCGAGATGACCGAAAAAAAGCCTTTATTCTGACCGTTGAAAAGTACCACAAAAGACGTAGTAGTCACGCACTTACGGATGAAGGCGACCCACAACGGATTAAAACCCATCATTGTCATCATAGTAAAAAGAAAAGTCCACTCAATTTTGTCATATGCCTTCTCCATATCAAGTTTTAGAGCCATGTATTTAATTTGTCCGGAGGTCCGCCCAGCCATAAAATGCATAATTTCCTGTGCAATAAGGATGTTATCCGCAATAGCACGTCCCTGAACAAAACCATTCTGTGTAGGGCTTATAATCAGAGGTAAAACTTCACCGAGTCTTTTCGTTAAAATTTTACTGATAATTTGTACGACACATTACATAGACCTATAGGGCGGATTTCCTTCATTGTTTTAACCTCATGAACCTTTGGAAGCATCGCAATCCAAGTGTGATTAAGCCCTGGAAGGAGATCCACATATTCAAAGAAATCCGTGATAGCCTTAATTAAATCCATAGCGATTAGATCCCAAAACTTATGAAAAAAGGATGTTGGAAATCCATCCAGGCCTGGGGCCTGGTGGGCTCCAATTTCAAAGACTGCCTCTTTAATTTCAAGAGGGGATATAGGAGAAGTGAGTCTTGCATTCATTTCGTCCGAGACCCGCCGATTGGCTGCAATGGGTGATGACCCCCCGGTCGTTGTTATGCGGACGTTCAACCAAATAACTAACAAAGCTCACAAAAGCTAGGGTAGATCATATTCCAAGGGTCTTCTAAGATTGACTACTTCAAAACTGGCAAAATACTCGAATGCAAACAAGTTGTACGTGGTGTGAGTTCCACGACTTCTAATTCTAAGAAATGCAGAGAAATTAAAACGAATTAAACTAAAGCAGATTGGAAATTAGGGTTTGAAAACAGAGATGACAAACGAACTTAGACTTTGAATCCCCCTTCATTCCCCAGAGCATTGGCAATCAACAGATCAGCGGATTTCGATTCTCATTCAATCAATTCTAAGACACCACCATAACTCCTTACCCTTAGGTTTAAGACCGACGAACGTTCGCTCTATCCGTTCTAACTACCAAGATTAACTAGCCGCCCGGGTACGGTCACCACTCGCAACGACTTAATTAACTGGTGCAATTACTAATGATTAATGAGCTACTCTTGCAGTGGATTAACCATAACCGGTTCCTACGAAAGGCACGCTCCAATTATAAGGTTAATTGTTCAATTTGATGTTCTAAAGTAAGGCGAGCGTTCGCTTCTATCCTTAGCTTAACCAGAATCTAATCTAGGTGATCAATCCAGACAAGAAACATGAACAATGAAGAACAAATCAAACATGAATGAGAAACTGATTGAATTTCGAATCTAATCGCCGCCGATCCGTGACCGCTTTAAAGCCCTGGGTCACTTAGGGTTCATCTAGTCTAAGCTCTAACGAGTTTAGCTACTCATGTTCATCACAAAAGAATCTAAGACAAAGAAAGAGTACATCATCCAGAGGAAGAACAGAAAAGAATCTACAAAACCTAATTTAGACGACTCTGACAGACTTCGATCTTCGGTAAGCTACACTCTTAGCTCCGGTTCTCCGAGATGAAAGGGATGGCATCACGATCTCTTTCCGGCTCTTCGAACTCTAACTCTTCGCTCCAGAACTCCCGAGAATCCTTGGAAAACGTAATTATGAATGATGTATTGTTCTCCGTTATGAGGTATATGTTTTTGGGCCGCCGGGTTAAGTATTTATACTTAACCCTAATCAGTCCGATTTCCCTATTATTTTCGCCGAAATTCTTTAGGAATTTTTGACGAAAATTCCTTTGCAATTGAAGCCTCCGTCGGCTGATTCTCCTGGACTTCTTTCTCGGATCGAAAACCTGATCGGTTTCGCCAAAATTCCTTCAGTTACCAACAGTCGATTTGTGATGATATTTTCGCCGAAAACACTAGGTGATTTTCGGCGAAAATTCCTTTGTAATCCGGGCAGAAATTTGCTTGAACTTGAATGGCTCCTTTGATCGATTCCGGTTCAGTTCCTCGATGTTCCAATGCCTTAGACACGTCCTTGGTTACTTATTCGACGGCAAAAACCTGTGCTGACATAAAAACACTAGAAAACCATCAAATAGACCCGAAACGGGCCAAGGTAACACAAATGGCACGAGATAGGGCAATCGATTGAATATTCGTTATTCTACCCTAAAAACCATGTCTTAAGCAAAGAAATATCGCTTAAATGAGGCTGATAATCACGTCAAATCGAGTGTCATCAAATACCCCACACTTATGCTTTTGCTTGTCCTCAAGCAAACTGAATAGAGACGCTCATGTTCACAAATGATAAGATCGATTAAATTGGAGCTCAATCAACCACAATGAATTATTAGACAGATCGATCCTAGAACAAGAAACCTAACATGCATACAGATCAGCCAAACTACCGGGTCTCACTAATAAACTGCACACGACAAGTAATTAGCAACCAATTATGCACGAATTTGACCTGACCGACCAGACTCCTCACACAGGATATATATAGTACAATGGGAACTCTCACTCTCTGTGTTTAAGGAATGTGTTTCTGCTCTCGATCATCTGTTACCAAATTCTGTCATAGGTTTGCATTTCGACCACATCTCCACCACTGTGACAACACGAGTATCTAGTCAAGAAGGACTTCCCTGCTAGGACCGTAATGAATTCTACACTACTCGGGTTTATAATGAGATGGATGATGGGAATGCATGATGATGGCTTGGTGCGGTGTAGCTTTCGACTAACTTCCCTCGAATCTAATCTATGGCTTCCTACCGTCTAACCAAACACGGGTGAAATGATAAACGCTCGTCTTATGATACCCTCAAGCAACCTAGCCCTTATTCTTTTTCTTTACAAGATTTTTTCTTTTCTTTTGAACTTTTCTTTTGACTTCGTTCTTCCATTTGTAGGGAGAAGAACGTTTTATTGAGCTAAAACTTTGAAACTTTTATTATTTTTCTTTTCTTCACTTTTTTCAAAATTTTCTTTCTTTTCTTACTTTACTTTTTTTTTCTTTTGTGCCGATTTTTCTTTTAGTTGCTAGAGGGATTTACACGTTTGGACATATTAGCTAAGACCACCTGTTTAATGGCTATAGGCAAGTTACCACAAACCGACTTCCGGTAGGTCAATCTAGAACTACAACCACAGGGGATCAACGGGGAATGAAAGAAATGGAAAATGGCTGTAATGTATTATCGAACCGAAAGAACAGGCCAAGCTCAAGGGTCTAAACCTAGTGGATTTATCATTTGGTAGGCTAACTGGCTTAGTAGTTGAATCTAGGTGCCCCTATCCTTCTAGAACTCGTGTCATCGTGTGGTCTCGAGTAGGTCTCATGCAAATTCTAACTCATTCAAGTAAACAGAAAACCACTCAGAACTGATTAAAATTGCAAGTTACGTGCAATGGATCAAAAGCTGACAGTTGGTTTGCTAGTCGGATTCGGTCATTTTCATGCAATCAAGGCTACAAACTACAAGTGTGATTTTAAAATTCTGTTCCGACCAGGTAATTTAGCATCAAAGTATACAAGTTGGTTCTCTAGTTCTAGGTTAAGCAGTCTAAGCATCATTATGAAGGTTTGAACAACAACTTAACATCAAAAATCAAGAACTGAGCCATTCTAATGCTAGAGAGACTGGAATGGAATCACGAGGCACACACAAAACACAATCAAGGGCAATCAAGTTCATGCAAGGTTCTCTAGCATCCTACCCCACACTTAAATCGGACTGTGTCCTCACAGGACTAATTCTAGAGTTCAGAGTGAAGTAGAAGAACCTGGACCGAGATGATTGGTGTAGGGGATGAGCACGGGTCCTCGGAGCGGAGGGAATCTACCCAAGCGAAGCAAAGGGAATCTCCCTACTGCCTACAAAACAAAAACAAATGAAACATAAAAAGGAAACCGCGACAAGTGTCCTAGATCCACACAGAAAAAAGTTGGACCGAAATCCGAAAAGAATAAATAAAAAGAAGGGACAAGAAAGAGGATACAACCCGATCACTGCTCGTCCGGCGCGTTGGGAGGTGGAAAGTGGAGGTGCTCGCCGAGCTGACGTTGCCACGCCAGATGTGCCTCATACCGCATGTCGGCGCGGCGCATATGCTGCTGCATAATAGTCCATCTCGCCTCTTGAGTGGCGTTGTCGGTGATGCGCCACTCCTGCAGTCGCTCGTACAACTCTCCAACATCCGCGGGGTGGTGTCGGGGCTGTTGGGGAGGCGCCTGGTATGTATCTGGAATGTGCGGCGGCGACTGGTGAGCATACCCTGCCTGATGATGCGGCGAGGGTATATAGTCTTGCAACTCTGGCGGCGGTTGGGGCTGCTGCTGCTCAGCATCATCTTCTTCCTCCGACTCGACCAAAGGTTGGAGGGGAGGATCTGCTGCTACATGGGGACTGAGGTCCAGCTCTAAGTCGTACTCAACTGCTAAGTCTCCTCCAACGGTCCTAACTTGGTGTCGTGGAATGTTCGGGCCATATTCATGGCTGATGTCGAAGGAGATGATGAGCTGACCTATGAAGTTACCCCCAGGAGTCTGCGAGGTGGCGTCCTCCTCCTGGTCTTCTGGCAGAAGATGCGTGCCAACACCCAACCGGGGTGGAGAGGGTAGCTCTCTCGGATGGCTCGAAGAAGCATAAGCTCCTCCTTGAGGATATGGTGGCGATCCTTATCTGGAACATACAAAAGCGACCTACGCCAAACCATATGAATAAATTTAAAGAGTGGGTGAGAGAGGGACTTAACTGAATCATGGCCCGTGAGGCGATCACCAGGCACTCCAGTCATATGGCTCCAGAGCGCGTGGTACTCCTCGTCGTCATCATCGTCGCCCCAGCCTAGGTGATGATCGTGATAATGCTCGTAGGGGATGCCTAGATGAGCAGCAAACTCATCGTAGGTGAGCTGCCTGTACACCCCACCAAGATAGAAGGTCACAACCTTCTGGCGCTGCTTCCTCTTGTGCTCATACAGATCAAAGGTCGCCCAGAACTCCTGGAGAGCAATGAATGGGAAATCGGCAGCTATGGTGGTCAGCTCTAGGAGGCCGGCCGGTGCTAGGGCGTCATGCACGTTCCGATAGTAGTCCTCGTCGTGCTCGTTCAGGGACTCCATGGAGAGGGGGCGCACGTTAGCTCCACGAATGTGCTGGATCTTCTGGAAGCACTCGAAGTAGAAGTCAGGTAGACGAGCTAGAGTGCGATGGTATCCAGCCCGGCGAGGTAGTGCGGGTGGAGGATCCAGAACGGCGGGTGTAACGGGGGCGGCAGCTCCGGAGCTCGAGGCGCCATCAAGTCGTGCCTTAGTCCTGCGCTCATAAGTGGTGTTCCTAAAACCAGAATGAAACCAGATTAGTAAAACTTAAACCCTACCCCACACTTAGTAGAAAAACTCAATTTCACAAAGAAATGAGGAAAACCGAGTGGGGGTAAGCAAAGCGGAGTAACCGATAATCATAGACAGTAAAATACATACTTAGGAACAGCCATAATCGGATAAGCACAATCAGAGTTCAAAAAGTCAAACCGACATTCAGAAAGTCAACATTATAGCATATTGAACCGTAATCATGGCAAGACTATCACAAGGTGGATAACGACGGTAAAATATGATCTCAGATGGCAAACACAATAATATGAACGAGAATGAGCACATCAGGCAGCCAAATGATCACAACAATTCAAAGTCAAACCGACATTTCTCACAAAAGTCAACATCACAAAGAATCAATCCTATGCAAGCAACACATGATCAAATGATATGGAAATTAAGCACGGAACTCCCTAAGCATGCTAGAACAGTTCTACAAGTTCAGCTAACCTAGTTCACACGAAATCAGTCGGCACGCAAATCGAGGCAAACCAAAAAGTCAACCGAAAGTCAACCCCAATGAAATTCAGTAATCCATATGTCAAAAGATCCGTATTGAAAAGTTCTACAACTTACCTTGAAGCCATGGTGCTAAAAATGAACGATTTGGGAGAAATCGGTGAAAACTCTGAAAACAAGGGTTCCGGTGAACTGGAGCTGTAGAGCTCCGATTCGGCTGTTCTAGGGCTCAAAATGATCGGAAAAGAGAGGGGAGTTGAGCGGCGGCGGTCGGCGACAGCGGCGGCGGTGGCGGTATATAAAAGGGTGGCGGTCGGCGGTGGTTATTGAAAAACAAAGGGGAGTTTTCGGGTTTGTGTTCGAAAATAAAAGAAGGAAAGTGGGGAGAGAGAGGATAAGACCGAGTTTTAAGTGGGAAATTTTCTGATTTTCAAAGATATTTTCAGCGAAAATAAAAGGTAGTTTTCACCGAAAATGGGAGTTAAAATGGCTGCCGGTTTTCAAAGATATTTTCGCCGAAACCACTCAACTTTTCGAACCGAAAATATGAAACAGGAGACCGGGTTCGAAAATTCAAAAGGCGATTTCGCCAAAAATAGGGGTTGATTTCGCCGAAAATTTTGAACTATTCGGGTGAAAATATTTTCGCAAATTCGGCCAACTTCAGAAAATCACAGTTAAATCCAAAAAAAATCGGAACGACCTCAATCAACTTGCGACTGACACTACGACACACAGACTCTACACGAAAAATAAGAAAACAAACAAACTGACACTTTTGGCTCCCCCGAACCGACTCTAAAATACTAAGGTTGACACAAAACAAAAACGGACTCCAGCCGTGGGTTCCCTCCCACGAAGCGCTCTTTTATTAACGTCCTTGAGCTGGACGATACCTGGACGGTATTAAGAGACATCCCAACTCATATTCTCCTCAACGCTTGCGTCGGAGTTCATGAAGTACAGCTTCGGGACTTTTCCAGTAAGCGTGAATCTCTTCCCGTTTGCATGCAAGAGCTTGGTACGTCCATCGGGAAGATGATCAATGAACTTGAACGGTCCCGAACAGTTCTCTAGAGAGGTCATCCTTCTTGAGTGTTATGATGGAGCGAATGAGGACTGTCGGCTTCTTCTTTTCTTTCATCTCTGGCTTGGTATCACCAGGATCGGTCATCGTCAGTACTTCCTTAGGAGATGCTTTCGGCTTCTCCTTCCATACTTGTTCCGGCGCCGGTTTCTCGGAACGAATTGGTGGTGCAGCTGGCTCGGTGGAAGACGGCGGAATTTTTGGTCTCCAGACCATTTGGGTCTCCATCTTCTTGTTCTTTCCCCGAGGTCTGCTCGGTTTTGTGCTCGGTGGCTTAGAAGAGGCTTGCAGTTCCTTCTTCTTCTTCTTGAGCGGCTTCTGAACCGAAGTTTCTGGCTTCTTCTTAATAACCTGTTCAATATCTGCAGCAACAACTGATCTAGAGACACTGGAAGAAGCATTAGTAACGGAGTTGACCGGAGTCAACTCCACAGTTTCAACAGCTAGGCAATGAGATTCTTCATTCTTAGAGTCATATTTCATGCCATCTTTAAGACGGAACGTTTTCGTTTCTTTACCGACCCTTAGAGTTAAAGAACCATTTGGAACGTTAATATTCATTCCAGTAGTAGCCATGAAAGGTCGACCTATGAGAATGGTAGAATCATCCGTACTAGTATCCATAAACACATAGTCAGCTAAGAACGTGAACGGACCACATTTAGTAACAACGTCTTTAATCTCTCCCTTAGGGGTTTTAAGTGATCTATCAGCAAAGACGAGTTGCATACTAGGCGTTTCAAGTTCTCCTGGGTTCAATTTTTCAAACAGGCTCATAGGCATGACATTAACAGACGCTCCTAGATCAACTAAACAACGTTCAATCTCAACATCATTAATGACCAAAGGTAAAGTAAAAGAACCAGGATCATATAACTTAGCTGGATATGGAGAGGCAGGTTTCTTAATACGAATGTCAGGATATCCTTCCTTGTTCCCCTTCATGCCAGTCTTGATCCTTGCATTTGGCAGCAATGCTCTTGGAAAAGGAGGCTTCACGACGTACGGTGCAAGAGGAGGATCATCCTCCTTAGGCGCCGGTTCCTATTCTTCTTCTTCCTCCGGAGTTTCAGCGATCCTGCGTAAGACAGAACAAGCATCAGCAATTAAGTTTGGGAGTTTTTGAGCGGTTACCATCTTGGCTTGCTCCTTTCTTGGATTCGGCTCTGTCTGGCTTGGAAGTTGGCCAAATGGTCGACCAGATGCTAGCATGCTCGAGATGTTGTTCACGGCTTGCTCAATTCTTTGTCCAGATGATATCTGTTCATGATTGAGAAGAGCTTGAGCCTTGAACTGACTGTCATGATCATCGAGTCTGGTGATGATCTGGCTGAGCTTCTTATCCAGGTCACTGACATTGTTCTCTCTTTGATGTTGCTGCCCTGGATAGGTATTATTAAGATATTGATTCTGGCGATTGCCAGGAGCAGTTCCATAATTACTCGGATTGCGATGCGGCGGCTGGTAGACACCTGCCGGCGGATGGTTAGGCTTCTGATCCTGAGCTGGACCAGCCGGGTGGTTATTCTGGTTCTGGTTATGGTTGGCGTCGGCATTGTAGGGAGGTCTGTCTTGATAGTTCCCTTGCTGTCTGAAGTTACGGTAGCCAGCATAACCATTCTGATTATTAACGAAGCCTTGTTGAATGAAATTTACCTCTTCGGCAGACCAGACTTCTGCCTTACCAAAATTCTGACAACGGCCTCCGTTATGTGCGCAAGCTCCACACCACTCGCAATCGGCAACTTAGACAGAGGCTGCCGGCGGCTTGATCGGTGTGGTAGACTTCTTCAAATGCTTCTCTACTTCTGCTTTGATTGTAGCCTCGAGATCTAGCTTGCTCCTTAATCCTTCAGATTGTCGTTCCCAGTTCCTTGACTTGGAAGCACAGTTTGCGAAGTGAAGAAGAGCAGCTTCAGGTGTGAGTGTAGTGCAATCCCCTTCAGCTAGAAAATTGACCCACTTGGCAGATTCTTCTCGAAGTCCTTGAGCAAAGATCTCAGCTAACTGCCTCTGCTCGAATCCATGATGAGGGCAGGTGTAGAGAAGTTCTTGGAATCGATTCCAAGTATCATACAAGCTTTCTCCTTCTTTCTGGGAGAATCTGGCGATGCTGTCCTTGATGGCAGTTGTTCTGGCCGGAGGAAAGTATTCTTCAACGAAGTCCTGAGCCAGAGTATCCCAATCAGTGTAATAGCCAGGTGGTTTGCCAGTAAGCCACCTCTTAGCAGGGCCTTTCAGAGAGAACGGGAAAGCTCTCAGACAAAGAGTGTTTTTGTCGAGGTTTTCGCTCTTGAAAGTGCTACAGAGATCAAGGAAGTCTGCAAGATGAGTGCACGGATTGTCTAGGGGCCTGCCTTCAAACTGTAAATCCCTAGAGATCATAGTCAAGAATGGAATCTTGATCTCATAGTCAGGATCTCCTTCAATGCGCGGAACGGCAATGGCAGATCGAACGCTAGTCGCGCTCGGCTTGTTATAGTCTGCTAGACTCTTCTGTGCAGGTGGTGGCGGCGGCGGTTGATCGCCATTCGGTGGTGGTGGTGGTAATCTATCGTCCATGGCAGGAGATGCAGGAGGTGAGAGTGACTCGGTGTATGAAGCGGATGAAGATGACAGTACAGGTGAAGATGGAGATGAGGAACTCTCCTTCAGTTCCTCGATCTTGATCGGAGTGATGAATGGATTGGATCTGCCTTTCTTCAGAATCTGTGATCGTAGAGGTGGAGCAGAACTGCCTGGTCTCTCTGCACTCTTAGCCTGTTCGGTTTGAGAGCGAGTCCAAGGAGGGTGTGAGGCATACACCTGTAAACCTACAGACAACAAAGACAAACAAAACCAGTGTAAAATCGAAGTGGATGGTAAGGTGAAAGATAGAAGGTAGAAGAATAAATTGCCAGTTCTTCTTTCGAACAATCAAAAGAAGGTCCCGGCAACGGCGCCAATTTGGTGGACCCGCCCGGTCGTTGTTATGCGGACGTTCAACCAAATAACTAACAAAGCTCAAAAAAGCTAGGGTAGATCGTATTCCAAGGGTCTTCTAAGATTGACTACTTCAAAACTGGCAAAATACTCGAATGCAAACAAGTTGTGCGTGGTGTGAGTTCCATGACTTCTAATTAAAACAAATTAAACTAAAGCAGATTGGAAATTAGGGTTTGAAAACATAGATGACAAATGAACTTAGACTTTGAATCCCCCTTCGTTCCCAGAGCATTGGCAATCAACAGATCAGCGGATTTCGATTCTCATTCAATCAATTCTAAGACACCACCATAACTCCTTACCCTTAGGTTTAAGATCGGCGAACGTTCGCTCTATCCGTTCTAACTACCAAGATTAACTAGCCGCCCGGGTACGGTCGCCTCTCGCAACGACTTAATTAATTGGTGCAATTACTAATGATTAATGAGCTATTCTTGCAGTGGATTAACCCTAACCGGTTCCTACAAAAGGCACGCTCGAATTATAAGGTTAATTGTTCAATTTGATGTTCTAAAGTAAGGCGAGCGTTCGCTTCTATCCTTAGCTTAACCAGAATCTAATCTAGGTGATCAATCCAAACAAGAAACATGAACAATGAAGAACAAATCAAACATGAATGAGAAACTGATTGAATTTCGAATCTAATCACCGCTGATCCGTGACCGCTTTAAAGCCCTGGGTCACTTAGGGTTCATCTAGTCTAAGCTCTAACGAGTTTAGCTACTCATGTTCATCACAAAAGAATCTAAGACAAAGAAAGAGTTCATCATCTAGAGGAAGAACAGAAAAGAATCTGAAAAACCTAATTTAGACGACTCTGACAGACTTCGATCTTCGGTAAGCTACACTCCTAGCTCCGGTTCTCCGAGATGAAAGGGATGGCGTCACGATCTCTTTCCGGCTCTTCGAACTCTAACTCTTCGCTCTAGAACTTCAGAGACAAACGTTGGATTCTGATTCGAAAAGTATTTTCTGATGTAAATTATGATGTCTCTTTTCTAGTGGGCCGCCGGTTAAGTATTTATACTTAACCTAGCCCAGCCGGATTTCTTCTAATATTTTTGCCGAAAATAGTGAATTATTTTCGCCGAAAATATGCTTGTGAATGGAAGTCCCGCCGGCTGATTCTCCTGTGATTTTCGTTTCGGTCCAAAAACCCAACGGTTTCGCCGAAAACTTCTTTGGCTGAGTATCAGTGAATTGTTCTTGCATTTTCGCCGAAAACCATAGGCCATTTTCGCCGAAAATGTAAGTGTGAACGGGCAGACTTTTGGTTTGACTTGATCGGCTCCTTGGATCGATTCCGGTTTGATTCCTCGAGGTTCCAACGCCTTAGACACGTCCATGGCTACTTTATTTGACGGCAAAAACCTGTGCTAACATAAAAACATTAGAAAACCATCAAATAGACCCGAAACGGGCCAGGGTAACACAAATGGCACGAGATAGGGCAATCGATTGAATATTTGTTATTCTACCCTAAAAACCATGTCTTAAGCAAAGAAATGTCGCTTAAATGAGGCTGATAATCACGTCAAATCGAGTGTCATCAAATACCCCACACTTAAGCTTTTGCTTGTCCTCAAGCAAACTGAATAGAAACGCTCATGTTCATAAATGATAAGATCGATTAAATTGGAGCTCAATCAAACACAATGAAATATTAGACAGATCGATCCTAGAACAAGAAACCTAACATGCATACAGACCAGCCAAACTACCTGGTCTCACTAATAAACTGCACACGACAAGTAATTAGCAACCAATTATGCACGAATTTGACCTGACCGACCAGACTCCTCACAATATATAGTATAATGGGGACTCTCAAGGACATGTTTCTGCTCTCGATCATTTTCTGTTACCGAATTCTGTCATAAGTTTGCATTTCGACCACATCTCCACCACTGTGACAACACGAGTATCTAGTGAAGAAGGACTTCCCTGCTAGGACCGTAATGAATTCTACACTACTCGGGTTTATAATGAGATGGATGATGGGAATGTATGATGATGGCTTGGTGAGGTGTAGCTTTCGACTAACTTCCCTCGAATCTAATCTATGGCTTCCTACCGTCTAACCAAACACAGGTGGAATGATGAACGCTCGTCCTATGATACCCTCAAGCAACCTAGCACTTATTCTTTTTCTTTACACGATTTTTTTCTTCTTTTCTTTCTTTTGAACTTTTCTTTTGACTTCGTTCTTCCATTTGTAGGGAGAAGAACGTTTTATTGAACTAAAACTTTGAACTTTTTCTGATTTTTTTTCTTTTCTTCACTTTTTCGAAATTTTCTTTCTTTTCTTACTTCTTTTTTTCTTTTGTGCCGATTTTCTTTTAGTTGCTAGAGGGGTTTACACGTCTGGACATATTAGCTAAGACCATCTGTTTAATGGCTATAGGCAGGTTACCACAAACCGACTTCCGGTAGGTCAATCTAGAACTACAACCACAGGGGATCAACGGGGAATGAAAGAAATGGGAAATGGTTGTAATGTATTATCGAACCGAAAGAACAGGCCAAGCTCAAGGGTCTAAACCTAGTGGATTTATCGTTTGGTAGGCTATCTGGCTTAGTAGCTGGATCTAGGTGCCCCTATCCTTCTAGAACTCGTGTCATCGTGTGGTCTCGAGTAGGTCTCATGCAAATTCTAACTCATTCAGGCAAACAGAAAACCACTCAGAAAGAATTAAAATTGCAAGTTACGTGCAATGGATCAAAAGCTCACAGTTGGTTTGCTAGTCGGATTCGGTCATTTTCATGCAATCAAGGCTACAAACTACAAGTGTGATTTTAAAATTCTGTTCTGACCAGGCAATTTAGCATCAAAGTATACAAGTTGGTTCTCAAGTTCTAGGTTAAGCAGTCTAAGCATCATTATGAAGGTTTGCACACAACTTAACATCATAAATCAAGAACTGAGCCATTCTAATGCTAGAGAGACTGGAATGGAATCACGAGGCACACATAAAACACAATCAAGGGCAATCAAGTTCATGCAAGGTTCTCTAGCATCCTACCCCACACTTAAATTGGACTGTGTCCTCACAGGACTAAAATTAGAGTTCAGAGTTAAGCAGAAGAACCTGGACCGAGATGATTGGCGTAGGGGACGAGCACGAGTCCTCGGAGCAGAGGGAATCTACCCAAGCGAAGCAAAGGGAATCTCCCTACTGCCTACAAAACAAAAACAAATGAAACATAAAAAGGAAACCGGGACAAGTGTCCCGGTTCCACACAGAAAAAAGTTGGACCGAAATCCGAAAAGAATAAATAAAAAGAAAGGACCAGAAAAGGAATACAACCCGATCACTGCTGGTCAGGTGAGCCGGGAGGTGGAAAGTGGAGGTACTCGCCGAGCTGACGTTGCCACGCCAGTTGTGCCTCATACCTCCTGTCGGCGCGGCGCATATGTTGCTGCATAATAGTCCATCGCGCCTCTTGAGTGGCGTTGTCAGTGATGCGCCACTCCTGCAGTCGCTCGTACAACTCTCCAACATCCGCGGGGTGGTGTCGGGGCTGTTGGGGAGGCGCCTGGTGTGTAACTGGAATGTGCGGCAGCGACTGGTGAGCATACCCTGCCTGATGATGTGGCGAGGGTATATAGTCTTGGAACTCTGGCGGCTGTTGGGGCTGCTCCTGCTCAGCATCATCTTCTTCCTCCGACTCGACCATAGGCTGGAGTGGAGGATCTGCTGCTACATGGGGACTGAGGTCGAGTTCTAAGTCGTACTCAACCGCTAAGTCTCCTCCAAAAGTCCTAACTCGGTGTCCTGGAATGTTTGGGCCATATTCATGGCTGATGCCGAAGGAGAGGATGAGCTGCCCTATGAAGTTACCCCCCAAGAGTCTGCGAGGTGGTGTCTTCCTCCTGGTCTTCTGGCGGAAGATGCGAGCCAGTACCCAGCCGGGGTGTAGAGGGTAGCTCTCTCGGATGGCTCAAAGAAGCATAAGCTCCTCCTTGAGGATATGGTGGCGATACTTATCTGGAACATATAAAAGCGACCTACGCCAAACCATATGAATAAATTTACAGAGCGGGTGAGAGAGCGACTTAACTGAGTTGTTCGCCCCGAGGCGATCGCCAGGTACGCCTGTCATGTGGCTCTAGAGAGCGTGGTATTCCTCCTCGTTATCATCTTCGCCCCAGCCTAGGTGATGGTCGTGATAGTGCTCGTAGGGGATGCCAAGATGAGCAGCAAACTCATCGTAGGTGAGCTGCCTGTACACCCCACCAAGATAGAAGGTGACAACCTTCTGGCGCTGCTTCCTCTTGTGCTCATCTAGATCAAAGGTCGCCCAGAACTCCTGGAGGGCAATGTCTGGGAACTCGGCAGCGATGGTGGTCAGCTCGAGGAGACCTGCCGGTGCTAGGGCGTCATGCGGTGGTAATCCTCATCATGATCCTGGAGGGACTCCATGGAGAGAGGGCGCACGTCAGCTCCCCGAATTTGCTCGATCTTCTGGAAGCACTCGAAGTAGAAGTCTGGTAGACGAGCTATAGTGCGATGGTATCCAGCCCGGCGAGGGAGTGCGGGTGGAGGACCCAGAACGGTGGGTGTGACAGGGGCGGCAGCTCCTGAGCTCGAGGCGCCATCAAGTCGCGCCTTATTCCTGCGCTCATAAGTGGTGTTCCTAAAACCAGAATGAAACCAGATTAGTCAACTAAAACCCTACCCCACACTTAGTAGAAAAACTCAATTTCACAAAGAAATGAGGAAAACAAATCGGAGTAACCGGTAATCACAGACAGTAAAATACATACTTAGGAACAGCCAGAATCGGATAAGCACAATCAGAGTTCAAAAAGTCAAACCGACATTCAGAAAGTCAACATTATAGCATATTGAACCCTAATCATGGCAAGACTATCACAAGGTGGATAACGACGGTAAAATATGATCTCAGATGGTAAACACGATAATCTGAACGAGAATGAACACGTACGGCAGCCAAATGATAAAAAACAGTTCATGGTCAAACCGACATTTCTCATAAGTCAATCATAACAAAGACTCAATCGTATGCATAGCAACACATGATCAAATGATATGGAAATTAAGCACGGAACCCCCTAAGCATGCTAGAACAGTTCTATAAGTTCAGCTAACCTAGTTCACACGAAAACAATCGGCACGCAAATTGAGGCAAACCAAAAAGTCAACCGAAAGTCAACCCCGATGAAATTCAGCAATCCATATGTCAAAAGATTCGTATTGAAAAGCTCTACAACTTACCTTGAAGCCATGAATGCTAAAAATGAACGGTTTGGGAGGAATCAGTGAAAAACTCTGAAAACAAGGGTTTCGGTGAACTGGAGTTGTAGACCTCCGATTTGAACGTTCTAGGGCTCTAATCGATCGGAATTGGGAGGGGAGTTGAGCGGCGGTGGTCGGCGACGGCGGCGGCGGCGGGAAAAAAAGAAGTGGCGGTCAGCGGTTTGAAAACAAAGAAAGGGGGTTTTCGGCGTTTAAAACGAAAATGGCAAGTGAGAGAGAGAGGGTCTGATACCGGATTTTAAAGTGGAGGATTTTCTGATTTTCAAAGGAATTTTCGGCGAAACCAATAGGTTGTTTTCGTCGAAAATTGGAGTTAAAATGGCTGCCGGTTTTCAAAGATTATTTCGCCGAAAACATACAACTTTTCGAACCAAAAATATGAAACAGGAGACCGGGTTCAAAAATCAAAGGGCGATTTCGCCGAAAATAAGGGGTGATTTCGCCGAAAATTTTAAACTACTCGGGTGAAAATATTTTCGCAAATCCGGCCAACTTCAGAAAATCACCGTTAAATCCACAAAAATCAGAACGACCTCAATCAACTTGCAACTGACTCTATGACACACAAACTCTACACGAACAAATAATAAATCAAACAAACTGACACTTTTGGCTCCCCCGAACCGACTCTAAAACACTAAGGTTGACACAAAACAAAAACGGACTCCAGCCGTGGCTTGCCTCCCACGAAGCGCTCTTTTATTAACGTCCTTGAGCTGGACGATACCTGGACGGTATTAGGAGACATCCCAACTAAGATTCTCCTTAACGCTCGCGTCAGAGTTCATGAAGTACAGCTTCGGGACTTTTCCGGTAAGCGTGAATCTCTTCCTGTTTGCATGCAAAAGCTTGGTACGTCCATCGGGAAGATGATCAATGATCTGGAAGGGCCCAAACAGCTCTCTGGAGAGGTCATCCTTCTTGATTGTTACGATGGAAGGAGTGAGGACTGTCAGCTTGTTTTCTTTTATCTCCGGCTTGTTATCACCAGGATCGGTGATCGTCAGTACTTCCTTAGGAGATGCTTTCGGCTTCTCCCTCCATACTTGTTCCGGCGCCGGTTTCTCGGAACTAATTGGTGGTGCAGCTGGCTCAGTGGCAGACGGTGGAATTTTTGGCCTCCAGACCATTTGGGTCTTCGTCTTCTTGTTCTTTCCTCGAGGTCTGCTTGGTTTTGTGCTCGGTGGCTTAGAAGAGGCTTGCAGTTCCTTCTTCTTCTTGGGCAGCTTCTGAACCAAAGTTTTTGGCTTCTTCTTAATAACCTGTTTAATATCTGCAGCAACAACTGATCTAGAGACACTGGAAGAAGCATTAGTAACGGAGTTGACCGGAGTCAACTCCACAATTTCAACAGCTAGGCAGTGAGATTCTTCATTCCTAGAGTCATATTTCATGCCATCTTTAAGATGGAACGTTTTTGTTTCTTTACCGACCCTTAGAGTTAAAGAATCATTTGGAACGTTAATATTCATTCCAGTAGTAGCCATGAAAGGTCGACCTATGAGAATGGTAGAATCATCTGTACTAGTATCCATAATCACATAGTCAGCTAAGAACGTGAACGGACCACATTTAGTAACAACGTCTTTAATCTCTCTGATGCTGCAGTTTTAGCGGTATCAAATACTACCAAGCTGTGAAGCTAGGGTAGATCGTATTCCACAGGGTTTCTACTAATTGACTACTCAAAGAAGCTGACAATTTATTCAAGTTAAAACACGTTGTGCGTGGTGTGAGTCCACGACTTCTAATCTAATGAACAAAGGAAAATAAAAGATAGAAAAGTAAAAGGTTGACTAACGAGAAGATAGACGAACTTAGATTTCGAATCCCCCTTAGATCACCAGAGCAACGGCAATCACAAGATCAGCGGTTTTCAATTCTAATTCAATCGGTTTCTATACACCACCATAACTCCTTACCCTTAGGTTTAAGACCGGCGAACGTTCGCTCTATCCGTTCTAACTACCAAGATTAACTAGCCGCCCGGGTACGGTCGCCTCTCGCAACGACTTAATTAATTGGTGCAATTACTAGTGATTTATGAGTTACTTTTGCAGTGGATTAACCCTAACCGGTTCCTACGAAAGGCACACTCCAATTATAAGGTTAACTGGTTGAATTGATGTTTTAAAGAGAGGCGAGCGTTCGCTTCTATCCTCAACTTAACAAGAATCTAAACTAGGTGATCAAGGAAGACAAGTTTATGCGCCAAAGCAGGAAGATGTCTGGCGACTAACCCTAGCTTGCAAAAACCTAATCTATGTGATCAACCGGAGAAGAAACATAAACAATCAAGAACAAAACAACCATGCAAAGAGAAACTGATTGAACTTCGAATCTAATTACCGCCAATCCGTGACCGCTTTAAAGCCCTAGATCACTTAGGGTTCATCTAATCTAAGCTCTACAAGTTCAGTTACTCATATCAGAAACAAGAGAATCAAAGGTAACAATGAAGATCATCATACAGAGGAAGAACAGATAAGAACTGAAAAACCTAATTCTGACGACTCCCGCGAAGCTTCAATCTCCTGGATCTTCAACTTTAAGCTCCGAGTTCTCCGAGGTGGAAGGATGGCGTCACGATCTCTCCACGGATCTTCGAACTCTCTAAACTCTATTTATCGACCCTAGAGTCGGCTGACTCTCAAAAGTCTGATTTGTGAAAATATGAATAATGATTCCCCCTTTTTCCTTTGGGCCGCCGGTTTAAGTATTTATACTTAAACCCTAAGTCGCCGGATTTGGCCTGATATTTTCGCCGAAAATACCTTGGTATTTTCGCCAAAAATCCTAGTGTAAATGGACGGTCCGCCGGCTGCTCTCTCCTGTTCTTTATTCTCGGTTCAAAAACTTTAGGGTTTCGCCGAAAACTTTCTTCACTTGACATCGGCCGGTTTGTGAACATATTTTCGCCAAAAATGCTTGGGGATTTTCGGCGAAAATTCCTTTGTAAACCGGGCAGGAATTTTCTGAACTTGATTGATTCCGGTGCAATCCCTCGAGGTTCCAACGCTTTAGACACGTCCTTGGCTACTTTATTTGACGGCAAAAACCTGTGCTAACATAAAAACACTAGAAAACCATCAAATAGACCCAAAAAGGGCCAAGGTAACACAAATGGCACGAGATAGGGCAATTGATTGAATATTCGTTATTCTACCTAAAAACCATGTCTTAAGCAAAGAAATATCGCTTAAATGAGGCTGATAATCACGTCAAATTGAGTGTCATCACTCTCCCTTAGGGGTTTTAAGTGATCTATCAGCAAAGACGAGTTGCATACTAGGCGGCTCAAGTTCTCCTAGGTTCAATTTTTCAAACAGGCTCATAGGCATGACATTAACAGACGCTCCTAGATCAACTAAACAACGTTCAATCTCAACATCATTGATGACCAAAGGCAAAGTAAAAGAACCAGGATCAGATAACTTAGCTGGATATGGAGAGGTAGGTTTCTTAATACGAATGTCAGGATATCCTTCCTTGTTCCCCTTCATGCCAGTCTCGATCCTTGCATTTTGCAGCAATGCTCTCGGAAAAGGAGGCTTCACGACGTACGGTGCAAGAGGAGGATCATCCTCCATAGGCGTCGGTTCCTGTTCTTCTTCTTCCTCCGGAGTTTCAGCAATCCTGCGTAAGACAGAACAAGCATCAGCAATTAAGTTTGGGAGTTTTCGAGCGGTTACCATCTTGGCTTGCTCCTTTCTCGGATTCGGCTCTGTCTGGCTTGGAAGTTGGCCAAATGGTCGACCGGATGCTAGCATGCTCGAGATATTGTTCACGGCTTGCTCAATTCTTTGTCCAGATGCTATCTGTTCTTGATTGAGAAGAGCTTGAGCCTTGAACTGACTGTCATGATCATCGAGTCTTGTGATGATCTGGCTGAGCTTCTTATCCAGGTCACTGACATTGTTCTCTCTTTGATGATGCTGCCCTGGATAGGTATTGTTAAGATATTGATTCTGACGATTGCCAGGAGCAGTTCCATAATTACCCGGATTGTGATGCGGCGGCTGGTAGACACCTGCCGGCGGATGGTTAGGCTTCTGATCCTGAGCTGGACCAGCCGGGCGGTTATTCTGGTTCTAGTTATGGTTGGCGCCAGGATTGTAGGGAGGTCTGTCTTGATAGTTCCCTTGCTGTCTGAAGTTACGGTAGCCAGCATAACCATTCTGATTATTAACGAAGCCTTGTTGAATGAAATTTCCCTCTTCGGCTGACCAGACTTCTGCCTTACCAAAATTCTGACAATGGGCCTCCGTTATGTGCGCAAGCTCCACACCACTCGCAATCGGCAACGTAGACAGAGGCTGCCGGCGGCTTGATCGGTGTGGTAGACTTCTTCAAATGCTTCTCTACCTCTACTTTGATTGTAGCTTCGAGATCTAACTTGCTCCTTGATCCTTCAGATTGTCGTTCCCAGTTCCTTGACTTGGAAGCACAGTTTGCGAAGTGAAGAAGAGCAGCTTCAGGTGTAAGTGTAGTGCAATCCCCTTCAGCTAGAGAATTGACCCACTTGGCAGATTCTTCTCGAAGTCCTCGAGAAAAGATTTCAGCTAACTGCCTCTGCTCGAATCCATGATGAGGGCAGGTGTAGAGAAATTCTTGGAATCGATTCCAAGTATCATACAAGCTTTCTCCTTCTTTCTGGGAGAATCTGGCGATGCTGTCCTTGATGGCGGTTGTTCTGGCCGGAGGAAAGTATTCTTCAACGAAGTCCTGAGCCAGTCCCAGCCTGGCCCACCGAGCCGCCGCCTTATGCTTCCAGTATAGTTCTTCTCTATACGCTGCTTCTGCTAGTTCCGTCTGAATGCAAATAGCAAAAGAAAACGAAAATACATGTTGACAAGATAGGCGAGGAAGCCAAGCAACCACCAAACCACCCCAGAACCCACACCTGCCACATGCTCAAAATCATAAAACCCTAAAGGAGCAAGCTTAATTCTAAGTCTATCTAAATCCATGTGAGTTTCACTTAAAAATAAAAAAATGAGGACCAACTTGATGAACAAGTTCCAGCAGCTTTTGGTTTGTCAAGGAAGTCCCCAAACCCCGACAATTTCATGACATGCAGTTCATTTGGCGATGGGGGGCCTATCTAGGTCGGCTACCTCCACCTCTTGATTAATATCTTCATTTTCAGACTCGAGATCCTCACCATCATTAGATCTAGAAGAAAAAAGAGCATCCGGATCAAAGCCAGCTCCCTAATTTGGTGAAGACCCTCCAGCCGCATGCTTGTCCACCAAATCCGGATCCTCTAGACAGTTAATTGATTTCTCAAACACAATAATAGACTTCAGGATTTTAGAGCCAAAGTTCAGCAAAATTGGTTGGGCCTAAACCCAACCCAGCAGATCCGCCCAAAGGGATTGAAAAAGAGGAATCGGGCCTATTAGGAGGCATAGTAGGACAAGCATGGGGACCAGCAGCTGGGCCCGTGAGGGAGAGAAAAGGGCGAGGCCCCTCAACCACCTGATCAACACCACGAGCCCGACCTCCCAACTGACGGGATTGGGCCTATTGACGATGGAGAATAGTGGACAACCCGGCGGCAACGGAAGGAGGAAGGCCCCCTCAACCCCTACGGGCTTGGGGATGAGCCGGAATCAGTCTTTGGAAGCTTGGGCCCTCGGTTTCCACCTCATGCGGGTCAGTAACTCCGCAAATCCACGAGTCCCGAATGAGAGGGTCAAAAACCAAATCTGAGTGAGAGCAATCCCCCATCGCATGACCATGATACCCACAGAAGTAGCAAATGCAAGGAACTCCTTCATATTGGAAGAAAACCTGAAAGGATGAGCCATCCTCCCTAGTAACCGGGGGCCTTCCCAAGAAAGGGCTAAACAAATCTTTCTGAATCCGACCTTTGACATAGCATCCTTCTGGTTTGTGAGCATCAAAGTAACCCATGCGCACCACCTCTCCTAATGGCTCCAGAAGCTTCCTACCAACAGCAACAGTGCGGAACGCAAAAGGCATTCCAATAATCTTCACCCACAGAAGCATAAGTCGAAGAGCATCAAAAAGCTCCTCAGAAGGAGTCATATTATTAGTGAAATGAATAATAGACTTCTGAAAGTACCAAGGTTGATTTGCCAGCACAAAGTTACGCTTTGACACAAAAGGGAAAATAAATTGATACAACCCATACCCGACGTCAAAGATACGAACTCTGCCACACTTCCAAACTGGGATGAAAGCGTTTTCCACCAATCTTAGGTCTCGCGTCTCATCCCAGAAGATACGAGCAAGCAAACTAAGCTCTGTCTTTTCACGTGCATCCTGAAGATCCGCAGATGTAAATTGAACAGATGAGACTGCGTGCCCAATGAAAGCCATGATGCGCTGGATTGGAAAACAGGAAGGAAACAGAGAAAAAAGAGTGGAGCAGAGAGATAGCAAGGTGGAGGAAATAATATAATATGCTGTTGTATTTAACAAACAAATGGCAACAGAATCGTAGAAAAAGGAGGGGAAGATTTTTTTTTTTGGTAGGAAAAAGGAGGGGAAGATAAAGTAGGATTCTAATTAAAAAATAATAAACAGCTGGTAAGTGAATCCATAAACACCATCCATAACTCCTCAATCCGAAAAAATAGGGCAAGATAAGCAACATGGGTAACCCGGAAAATGGAACCGAAAAATAATCCAAATCTCGCCGAATACACGTTTGCCGACTAGAGAGACCGTCAGCGAACTTCTTAAGCCACTCGAACCAAAACCACATGCCGGAAATGCATCGAAGTGAACCAAAACCACCCCGATTAAGAGTATGTACAATCATCTGTGAACAATGCCTCCATTCCACTCCTGCCCAAAGAGGAATGGCAGAACAGACCGCCGCCCAGAGATAGGTAGCGGAATTGATGCCGACACGAACAAGAACACAAATTAACACAATCTCGAACCTGAAACAAAGAGTCATTAGTAAATACACCACGAGGGTGGCATCAGGACTCCGAAGAACCTGTAGAACAGTATACGAGCCACCCGCAACTGGCGAATAGAACCAGAGCACTTGGAATTCAGATGTAACCACGGAACACAAGGCAACAAAATCCGGTCGCAACAAGAGAATGGGTGATTCAGCAGCACAGAAAGAAGGCGCCGGATGAAGGCTCCGCCACCAAGGGCGGAGAGCAAAGAGGCCACGAGGCAGCAACGTCGGCTGGGAGAGGCCGGACGGCCACATGCAAACAAGGAGAACGGTTACTTTTGGGTGTGGAGTTGAGAGCGTTTCCAAAAGAATTTTCTTTTGAATAATATATTTGTCTTCAGTTCTAATTTAAATATATATAGCTTATTAATTCTACGTTAGTCAAAGTAAAAGGCCGACTATCGTTATTTTTTTCCATTGTCAAACGAATCCACTATCAAGAATCTTAGGAAATTTAGAGAAAGCAGAGTGTGATTACTGAGAGACCGTGACAGAGTTGCTACTGTGAACATCGAGGAGTCGGAACAAGGGGGAGGAGGGCGCGGCGGCGGTAATGGCATCGCGGTGCCGTTCGAGATCGATCTAAACGAGGAGCTTGTCTGTTCGCTTGGCGAGGATAGAGACTGCGCAGTCCCCGATGCTGGCTGCAGTTACGCCGGTGGTGCTTAAGGGAAACGCGCGCTTTTAGACATTAATGAGCTGCCGTGCGATTCAGAGGGCCGGCGGTGAATCGGTTACCGATTTAAGTGACTAATGGAGCCTTCTGGCCGGCCTTGCTTTCCCCGTTGTTTTCTATCTAAAACAAACAACTCCGTTCGAAGCCTTCTGGCCGGCCTTGCTTTCCCTGTTGTCACTCCCTACGGACAAACCTTCTTCCACAAGCCTTTCGACCGCGTCATCATTGATTTCCTCAGTAAGTAACTATCATTGATATCTACTCATACTTCCTGATGTCTCTACTGCTGGACTTATGCGAGAGGAACGGCCGCCATCATATCCGTTTCCGGGAGCTCGCCGCCGACATCTTGGGTAATTAATTTTGATCCGTTTCCAAGATCAATGGCAATTCTGTAATATTTTTTCTTTTCATAATTAATTGTTATTAATAATGATTTGCTTAATTGGCTCAATCATTTTTATTTAGAGAATTGATTTCGTTTAATTTCATTTTGTTTCCTTAATCTTTGAGTTTTATTTACTTTCCATTTTTTCCAAGATTGTTAAGTACTTTATTAATTTCACTTATAAACCTTTATTTTGTATGTATTTTCTCTTGTATTCATTTTTTTATTATGCTAATTAGTGTGGGATAATGATTTTGATTTTTTTTACTATGTATATAATTTATTTATTTATTTTTTACATTTTTCTTCATTATACTAACTGTTTTTATTTAGGACGCATCATTGAGCACGGATGAGGTTCTTTTGCCTTTTGATCTTGTGGATCAGCCTTTGCCCATTTACGGGAACGTGCTATCCCTTCGTGGATCAGTCACTTAGTGCACCTTTGTGTCACACGAATTGTGTCTTTGTACATTGCCCATCTACGGGTTCGTGTTATCCCTTCGTGGATCAGTCACTTTGTGCACATTTGTGTCACACGAATTTTGTCTATGTACATTGCTCATTTTCGGGATCGTGCTGTCCTTTTAAGGATCAGACACTTTGTGCACGTTTGTGTCACATGAAGCTTGCCTCTTTGCGGATTCGGGTTACCCTTTATCATCCCCAGTAACAGAAATTGATTCTTTCAAGGACCAACTTTGGTTTTTGGTTTTTAAGGACCAATAGCTATATGCCTAATCTCATGCTGGATTCTCATGTAGAGGCAACCATCGGCGGCAGCGAAGCTTGTTGAGCTCCTTGGACGGCCGAACGTGTCGAACTTTTTCCCGATTCTTGCAAGGTAATTAATTACGTCATTTTAATTTTTTTATTGTAATAGTATTGATAATCAATCAATTAATTAGCATTGCATTTCTTGGTAATTAATTTCTTGATTTTTGCATATATCATGGGTTAAGCATTAGTTGTGTCGTACTAGATAAGGTAATTGTTAATTTGAGGAAGGATTCGTGTATTGATCATGCGTGTGCTATTAATTCTTATTTACTTACCTGATTTAAGAATTTTGTTTTGGTTTATTTTCATTGATAGTTGGTTGCGTGATTAGTGTCTTTCTTTTTGGGTTTTTTCAGGCAAGAAGCATTTTGATTTGCGGACAATCCCAAGGATGCAAAACAAGAAAGCTTATTGCTATGCAAGATATGCTCTATCTTTCCTACCAAAATCTTCCGAACTTGTGAATTTAACACTTTGTAATTTGGGAAATTATTATGATCAAACCTATTAAAAACCTCATAACGCCTAAATTTTGGATATTCTTAGGAGAGATCCAATTGCCTTTGGAATGATGTAGCTTGAAAAAATCTAGCTGTTTCTTATTTGACAATCCTAATCGAGGGACAACTATGTTTACTTCAAATACGAAGATTTGCTTTTATCTACAATCATCTCCGTTTACTTATCACTAAATTAATTTCACCTGTTGTGTCATATCAAAAAGAAATCTCACCTATTGTGTCTCCCTTTACTTATCACTAAATTAATCTCACCTATTGTGTCATATAAAAAAAAAATCTCACCTATTATGTCTCCCGGTTGAGATAATCTGTTTTTCTCTTCCCTCACCCCTTCCCTTGCCTCCCCTCCCCTCCCCTGTCCTTTTCTTTTTTTCGTTTTCTTTTTATCTCCTAGGTTGGTTTACAAACTATAACTTACTCCCACCCAGAAGTTGCTAGAAAAAAAGGGCCAACTAGAAATAGAAGAGGGAAGATAGTGAGAAAACAAACGAAATCAGAAATGGAAATCAATGGCGCGGTGGCTGCGAACGGAGCTGTTGAAGGAGGAGGCGCGGCCGCCGCCGTCGCCGCCGTCTTTCAAATGGATGGATTGAGGAAGTGCTTGAGCAGCTACATCGACGACGGCAGCCCCGAGACTCACAGGTACTTCTTGGCTCGCAAAACAGTGCTCGAGATGTTGAAAGATCGGGGTTATTACGTCCCTGCATCCGATATCTCCGTCTCCTTGCAAGAGTTCCGCTCCATTCATGACCAAAACATTGACGTCGAGCGCCTCAAGTTCTCCGCCACTCACCAGACTGATCCTTCGAATACAGTAACTCTCTCCATCTCTCTCGCTTCCTCTTGATTAATAAGCCAGTGGACTGCATGTTTCATTTCTCTTATTTTAATTGACCTAATTTCCGCATTTGCATGTCCTAACCCATATTTTCTCTTTTCTCTTGTGTTTCCTTGGCAATCTTATCTCGAATTTCAATGTGGTTTGATAGCTATTTTATAACTGGTTTATTACAGCTCTTCCACGATTTTGCTATTAGCTCTTGAAATAATTGCCTCGCCGGTTTAATGTTCACAGATGCTGCTGTTTCGAAACAGGGTGTATAATGTTGAATGTGTCAAGGTTTTGTTAGGTAATTGTGGCAGTATTGATAGGGACAATTTGGGAGACTAACTTTGAATTCATGTTGAGTGAAAGGTAGAATGGTGCTCCAGTTTTGGGGCAGATTACTTTTGGGGAATGTTCTTTTATTTTTTCCCCTTTATCAGTTTTTTTATATCATTTCTTAGTCTTAGGAAAAGAGTGTCTTTTATTCTTGAACTAAAGAGTAAATCTTGATTGCAGATGATGGTAATATTTGGTGGAACTGGCGTGATTAAAGTTAATACGGTTCGCATAATCAGTGCTCAGATTGTTAATAGAGACAGCTTAACTGGCCTGATACTGATCTTGCAAAACCAAATAACAAAACAAGCTGAGAAAGCACTAAGGCTTTTCTCATTCAAGGTTGAGATATTTCAGGTATGATATCTGGAGATTGATAGCTTTGTAGGTTTTATGGTGACATCGGCGAGTTAACTAACCATTAGAAGTACTCTGAAGGGAAGGGTTGTATTTTGGAACCTGTATTTACTTTCTGAATGCATGGTGTTTCCTTTATATGCTTCTTGATTCTGGGAAGGAGATTCCTTGCTTGGCTTTGCTTTCTGCAAACCTTTGCTTGCAATTGCTTTGGCCATTGGCCATGAAATAACTAATTCCAGACTACATAGTGTCACTATGCTGTCATCTGTTACTACAAAAGGGGGGAAAGAAAATTGACTGTGAAGCATGTCATGCAATATTGAACTCTTCCAGGCGAGCTATCAGACACACAAACAGGCTCTGCATTTTAAGCATCGAATGCTATTGATGATTTAATGTGGTTGCAGATTGCTGACTTGCTCGTTAACATCACTAAGCATGTGTTGAAACCGAGGCATCAGGTGCTGCCAGACGAGGAGAAAAAGCAGCTCTTGAAGCAGTATAGTATAGAAGACAAACAGGTCAGTATTAAACTTGATCTTCTCTGGCCGTGATAATTGGTTTTAGTTGTCTTGCTTTCACTACATTTGGAAGCTTGCCTATATGGAATTATCCATTCAAAGACGGTAAAAACATTATAACATGATTACAGAACCTATATAAGACGTGCAGCTGGGGACTATTTATCTTATCTTCTACTGTAATGCCTTGATGAGTTGTCTTCATCCTTTTTTTTGTTTTTTTATGCATAAGTCAATTGGATGTGTTATGCCCTTATGCTGTTCTGTTCAAGTTTTGACATGGATTACAAATGTCGGGGCTGATGGTTGATGTCAATCTTTGGCAGCTTCCGCGGCTGTTAAGGAATGATGCAATTGCTCGGTACTATGGACTGGAGAAGGGACAAGTGGTTAAGGTGACATACACTGGTGACATCACTGACTCTCATGTCACATATAGATGCGTCTGGTAATGCGTACCTACCTCTGTCCACCCTCTTTGTAATTAGCATCTGCAGATGTATGTTCCCTAGTTGTACCAAGAGGTATTCTGTGTTGGAACATTTTCTTTGGTTAGAATAACGCTACTGTTGGGACGTCCACCCTTGATCATCCTAATATTACTCTTTTTTCCACCTCCCCTTGATCATCATCATATATTTTATATAAGCCACCTTATATAACTTGGGGTACGGAGAAGGCATTGCGACATGATTGCAGAAATATTGCTAGGATACAAATGTTGGAGAATTAACTTCTGTCGATCTCACAATTAAATATGATAGTAAGTGAAATACTTCACTAAGGTAAAATCTTTATGTGAAGACATCTCAAAGGTAGGTTAGACCATCCGCACTCATGCAATTCACTTGCAATTGCAAAAATGGTCCCCACTGCCACCTCATTCATTTTTGCAATCTACTCACTTTTAATTTCATTCACTCTACAACAATGCAATTCATTTGCAATTTCAATTGGTGGGACCATACTCTCTTTTCATTCAATTACTTTTATCTTCATTATTTTACTTATAGTTAATTATACATTTAATGAAACTAATAAATATTAATTATAATATTTATTTAGAAGGTGAACGCTCGCTTCGGTACGCCACTAAAAGTGACGTACTGAGTATGTCACTTTCTGTGAATCAATCTGGAACGTCCGTTTTAATGAACAGATCTGAACCGTAAAAATAAAAATTAATTTTATAATGTAATTACGTATATCCAATGAGGTCTCCATTTTTTTTCACTTACAAATTCATCACTCATTGTATTGTATTAGTTTTGTTCAATCCACAACTATGTTTTATTTTGAATTGAGTTTATAACTAGGTTAATTAACAGACCCATCTAACTCCATTTTATTCATTTCATTCTAATTTCATTCTCATCATCTTCTCCAACTCATCATCTTCTCTGACCAGATTTCTTCTCATCTACCTCTGACGTCGTCCCCGCCTCCAACTGATGACGAAGTTCTCTTGGAAAAAATACCAAAATTTCCAAAATCAGAAAATCAATTCCCTAATTTCGATTCTATGAGGCCGCCAAAGAGGCTGATCCACATGCTGACGACGTGGGTGCGGCGGCAGCCTCGCAAAGTCAAGGGGTTTCTCGCCATCGAAGCCGGGATGGCGGCTCTAGTCCTCAGCCGCTTCATCGTCAACGACCACGACAACCTATTCGTCGCTGCGGAGGCCATCCACTCGATCGAAGAAGACTTGTGCCGACTCATCCTCTTCTCCGATATCGTTTCCTCTCCCTTCGCCTCCATGTACTCCACCTCCGACATCATCTCAGGTACCCATTCTTCCAATCTAATTTGTGTTTGCGCTAAGTCAAAATCCCTAGCAGCCTCTTGCAACCTCGATACTTCCGCAAGACTTGTAGAAGGTGCTGGACTCAAGCATGGACCATCTGCAACGTCCTCATTGGCGGCGGCAGCCGGAAGGGAAAGCGAGCCAACCTAGCAGCCTCCTGTCGTCGTCCCCATCGGTTGGCGGGTTTAGATATTTCCATCCGGGTCGTGAACTCGGATCAGCTTGAGGAGCTGGAGCAGCATCGGAGTTCCTGAATTTACTCGCCGCTATCCAGTTAATGAACAAGAATGAGCCAAATTTCGACACAGTATTCCTCACTCTCTATATAACTTTGTAGTTTTCAATTTCAGTAGTGAAAGTATGAGGAGAAGATCAGAACAATTTGATTTTCTCGCTGCCTTAACCCACTGCTTCTCAATCATCAGCTTCGACTCATTCTAGACAGTTCCTTGACTCCTTTGGTTTTGTGGTTGTCACCGATTTCTTAGAGCACATTCCTTGGTTGGCCCTTCTTCTTATGTGAGATAGTAGCTGAAGCTCAATAAGGCTTTCCCTAAAATAGAATAAGGGTCTGCAGGTTGAATCAGGTAAGGAGCTCCATCAATTGGATATCATTGAAAAAGCTTCACCTTGCTATTGTGTTTCATCCACTTTCTATATGGAATTCCACTTGTTGATTTTGGATCTTGATTGAAACATGGTTAGTGGTAATTGGATAAAATAAGTTTCAGTTGTCGAATTGTGCTACTTTCACCCTTTTGTGGGTTTATTCTCCTCATTTGATTCTGCTATTCTTTATGCAGAAAGCTAGCAGGGGAGATCACAGCTGCTAGATACTTTGTGGTGGTTCCTGATTTCTTATATGGAGACTTTGCAACATACGCGATTTTCCTTTCTGACTTGTTAACTAGCCTGCTTATGCTCACTATTCCAAGTTCAGTACCCAACTTTGCCAAACCGTTATTTGTTCAGCCTTCCCATTAAACAACTTGTGCATTCAGATGGGGCTCTTGTAGCCTTATGGGTGACCATTAGAGAGAGATTACAGAGGTTGATTGATGAAGAGTTGTTCCACTCACATGGAGTTACTTACGCAGCTACTATTTTCTGGTTGAAGGTGATCCATTACCTTTTTGTATGTTCAGTGATATTGAGTATGCCCAAATTTTACCACCATCCCATGTTAGCTAATGTGAAAACCTTGCAGGTTAAACCAGATGGCTCATTGATCAGCGATTTAGACCTCTTTCATCATAGGCCATATGAATGCCTTCTTTTGGATTATTGCGATGGGAAGGTGATGGGAGGGTTTTCGGCTTGAATTTGTTGTCTATTTCCTACAGTTAGTACACGATTCATGAAAGATGTGTAAGCCTATTGCAGGGTGCAGGTTCTGAGCTGTTGCATAGTCCCCTGGCTAGAACAGCATAACTCATGTCCCGTTTGTCGCCAGGAGCTTCCTCTCCAAGGATCGAGTAGTAGCAGCAGCAGCAGCACCCGCAGCTGCCCCAGCTCAAGCTCAAGAACAAGGAGCAGCAACTCATCACACAGAAGGGAGAGCGGGATAGTGGGAGAGAAGGAAGAAGTAATCCTTTCTCCAATCTGTGGCCATTTCGCAGCTCTAGCTCCACTTCTAACCAAAGAAGGACCACCGGTAGCAACTCGACATCAATGACAATGAACGAGAACACTCATCACCAGATGGGTTATTCAGGATGGCCATTTGACTAGTAACTTATGTTGCAAGGTTGACTTGTGAGCTGTGAGTTGTTGTCCATAAGTGTAAGTTGGTGTGAGTTTTGCTATGCATATGTTGATGTTGTGGGATGATGTTTTTAGGTTGTTGCTGCTGTTATGTTATGCATATGTTGATGCTGTTGTGAGCTTTGGGTTTGGAAAAGCTGAAGTGGGAAGTACAGGAGCGTAGGTTGAAATGTGGAGGCACAGTTAAACAGAGAGTTGCAAGGCTTTTCCTGCTGTATTGTAATTTTAACCTTGTTGTGACAAATTAGGAGTCAAATACTCGACCCAGAAAATGCAGTTCAGATTTTGAACCAGTAGTATATCCTATAAAAGTAAGCTCTTGTCGTCCTTTGATGCAATCAGCTTGGACACAGTGTTTGCATTTTGTTCCAAATTATCAAAAATATTATTAAGGGAAGAAATACAAATCAATAAACATAATAAAGTCATCTTAAATTTGGACAAAAAGTATCAAAACTACTTTGATCATAACTATCAAGCTGAATCTGAACGGCAAACGCTGAGATGAACTTTGACATGGAACGAGACGAGTAGCCTCTCATTGGGCCTTTGCTTTTTTCTTTAGTCGAGAACTTCTTCGTAGATTTGATTCATCCTGCATTAATTTTGTATTAAGTTATAAAAATAAAATAGAAAATAAGAATCTAAATAATGTTGAACCCGAGGTAATACGTTATAGTGTACCTGCTCATCAATGTCACTCGGAGAATTGTAATCTAGGCCGTCATCATCATTTTCCTCCTCGCTAGTGTCATCGTCATCATCGATATCAATTGTGTTGTCATTGCTCATCTCAATGTCATTAACCGCACCCACTTCATCAATGTTATTAACATCACCCCCTTCTTCGATATTAGTTTGGGCATTACTCTCAGTCAATACCACTTTGCATGTGGTTCTTGTGTGACCCTTACCACCACATCTACCACAAATTCTTGGTTTTCCCCGAGGCCATTTCTTACCCGAACCCTTTGATTTAGCATGTAAAGGGTTTTTTACACTATCAAATTCTGGGTTAGTTTGAGTCTTATTTTTTTGAACATTGCCTTCATTCTTCTTTATGAGATCATCAGACAATGGTTTCGTTATCAAGCGAGCATCAATGAAAGATTGTGTCGTCATTGCACCGTAATGACATATTGCGAAAGCATCTTGTTGTAGAATACCATACCTGATGGTGTATAGTTGTTCTTCATCCATAATCGTCACTGTTTGGTCCCAACACTCTGGAGCTTTTGGATTCTTTGTCCACCTTTTCTTTACGAGGGTGCTTGGAAATTCTTGGATTTTCTCTTCTTTCAGTACGAATATTATGTGACAACATGGCAATCCCATGTACTCAAACTTCGAACAACTGCATTGAGCCATTTGCGTTGTTTGATCATAAGTGACTTCAACAAGTACATCTTCGGAATCTCCATACATACTGATCGCGTACTTGTGATGCTCTGTAGTTTTCGTACATTTATCTTTGATACACTCACTCGACTTCTCGATCTCTTCTTTGACCTTTATGAATACCTCATTCGTGAATATTGTTGCAACACTCTTTGTCAGCACCTTCAAAGCTCCTGATCTCAAATCTGGCATACCATAATTAGATTTGAAATCTAGTTTAATCTCCTTTTCCCTCAATTCGTCTAACCAACGATCGTAGTTCAGAAAAAATTTCTTCAATTTGTGTTTACGCTCCACGTACTTTGCAAGTTGTGAATTGAACCCTTCACATCTAGATGTCGTTGTCAATCCTGCGAAGAACTTGGTTCGTAAGTATGCGTGCGCCCAATTCTCACGACACTCGTATAAGTCATTCATAATCCAGTTGTTGTGTTGTAAATCACAAGATTCCACGAGTTGTGACCACTGTTGCTCAAATTTTATCTCCGTCAAATCAGCCTTAATATCAAAAAATCCCCTGATAAACTTGGCCGCATATTGTGACTTCTTCACATGTTCCCCGATATTCTTATTAATGTGCCATAGACAGCGGCGACGAGTTGCATCTGGAAACACTTTGATGATGGCATTTTTCATTGCCTTGTCTCCATCTGTGATGACCGAATGAGGTTTCTTACCACCCATTGCTTCACACAATCTCTCTAGCACCCATACATAATTTGTCTCAGTCTCATTCTTTAGAAGCGCGCTTCCAAATATACAGGTTGAGAAGTGATGATTTACCCCTGCACGAATGCAATGAACAATAATATTAATTAAAAATTTTATAATCGCTTTACCATCACACTTAAACACAAATTTCATACCTGAAAATACAACCAGTGGCATGTTGTAAGCATTTTTTTTATATGTCGTGTCAAATGCCAGTACCTCGCCAAAAGATGTGTAGTCGGCAATACTCATACTGTCGGTCCAAAATATATTCTCTAGTCTACCTTCATCATCTTTAGTATACTTCATGACAAATTTAGCATCCTTCAATTTTTTTTTGTCAAGGTAGGAAAGTGCTGCTTTGACATCGTGGTCACTGTCCTTAGAAGTGCTTTCTCTGTATAATTGATTGTGAACATCCTTATTAGTGAATCCCACTTGGTCATGTCCGCCAGATGTGTGTACCATGTACTTGTACGCAAGACTTTGGCTCATGCCAGCTTCTGTCATGTTATGAAGTTGAGCCAATGATGCTTCATCAATTTGCCTATGTGAAGGAATCAAATGTGCTTGCTTTGGCGGGACGTCTTCATGAGCGTGCTCAATAACAAATTCATCAACAAACCATGTATCGTCATGTGTTTTCTTTCGAAATCGTATATGCGCTTTGCACCCAAATCTAGTATCCATCCTAGGCTCTGTTTTCCTTTCGCCCTCGTACTCCGCGCCTAAATCCTTGTTGACTACATAAGAATGTTTTATGTAGAATCGCGTTGTCACCTTTCTTAGAGCGATAAACTTTTCCAATTCGGACACCAAAGCCTCTCGCATATGCATATTTTCTATACCATTTCTCGCCTTCGTCAGAATTTGAGAATATAAGCCCTTCACCTCTGCATATGTCATGTTTCTCAATTTCACGAGTTCAACTTCTTGTACACCTGCTGTTGCTTCTGGAGGTATAACATCAAGTGTATGTGCAGGTGTTCCAGCATCTACAGCCTCACTGGCTTCTCCATCATTACTTTGGGTGCCAGTTGTCACCGGTGTATTCATCATTCTGCTTAAATTTTAGGAATTCAAATTGTGAGATGCGAAATTAATAACAATCAATGACGACTTGAAAATAAAAATATTAAAAATTATTTAATAATAGTAAATAGTTGAAAGTATATGATACAAAAACATGAATTATTAAATAAAAATTTAAGCTTTTACACTTTTGAAATCCACAAAACTGTGATGAAACTACTAATTACTAAACTAATTAAATAAACATACCAAACTACTAAAATCTGAAATAGGCAGCATTATGAATGAAATAAATAAACGAAAATGTGTTAAAAAAATTAAATATGCAATAGCACATGGATTGATGACGTGGACAGTTGGGATCAGTTTATGATCTCTTTACTTTCAACGTGGAGAAGTTATCTACCATTGAATAAGTTAAAAGTTAAAAAATACCTTTGTGGAGAGTGAGTGGAGACCGGAGATGACGGGAGAGAGGCAGAGGGACACGCCGAGAGAAAGGCCGACGCGGACGGATTGCTGGAGACGGCCGACGCGGACGGATTGCTGGAGAAAGCCGACGCGGACGGATTGTTGGAGAAGGCCGCCGCGGACGGCCGAGAGTAGGCGACAGGGAAGGCCGAGAGAAGGCGACAGGGACGGCCGAGAGAAGGCGACAGGGACGGCCGACACTCAGGATTGCTGAGATAGACTTTCACAGACGATTGAATTGACTCATCACCGATAATCTCTGAGACGCAAGCAAACGTACGCAACCTCAAATCTCATGAACTCTCGACAATGGTGAGTAGATTAACTCAATTGATTGGTGTTGTTGATGATGAATCAATTGATCTAGGCTTATATAGGATAGGTATATGATCTTGTCTAAATTGGAATAGGATTACAAGAAATCCTTTGACGAATTGGAAAACAAGATTCAAACCAGGATTTCAAATTTTATTACTAGTGTTAGGATTTTCAATGCCTTCTTTGTTTAGGATTAAGAGTTCTTATAGTTACAAAGCGTAATCTGAATCGGCATACTACTTCTCAAAATAGGAATAACATAAAACCACTATTGTGGCTATTTGGGTGTTATCCCAATAGCTAGGGATTTAAGTGTTAATGATGAAAGTACTGCTGATTTAATTGGCAAGGAGATGGATGATGTTGACTCTTTCCCAACAAATGATCGATCTGCCCTACTTGTTTTTATTAACCAGGAGAGTGGTGCCAGGCGTGGCGACTCCCTCAAGCAACGACTGAACTTGCTTCTGAATCCTGTGAAGGTACTAACTTGAATTCCATCTTAACTTTAGCATTTGTGGAAACATTGGCCTTACAAATCGCGAATTACTTGTTTGTATTGACAAATCAAAGGGATCTGTCCACTTTATCTTTGTTTTCACTTTACATAGTATTGAATGTGCAGTTAGCTACTTAGCTTATCTTGTTGCTACTTTCACTGTATTACAGGTATTTGAGTTGAGTTCAACACAGGGGCCAGAGGGGACTTTACCTTTTCAGGAAGGTGCCTCACTTCAGAATTCTTGTATGTGGAGGAGGCGGCACAATGAGCTGGGTTCTTAATGCTATAGACAATGGGCTGGGTTCTTTCACTTTGACTTTTCACGAAGTTTAGCCTGAGATAACTGAGAAAATTGTTTGTTATTTATGATATCGAGGTTCTAAAATTTAATTTCTTGAACATCAATTGTGTACTGTTTCATTTCACTTAGGGGATATATGAGACAATTGTCATTAAGCGGTTATACAAATCCTTTTCGTTTATGAATATTCTGTGTTTCTATTAATGGAACCAAATAAAATATCAATCCAAAAACATTCCAACATTATCCAAAAATTAAACCAGAAACATTCCAACATTGTTTAATTGAAAGAAGATTTGTTTTAAAGTGCAAAATCTATGTATCTTCGCACGTGTTTAACTCCACGACTCTTAAGTATCTTGTATGCATCAGCTCTTGTCAACACGTTCTTCCTCTCGAAATTTTCAAACGCCATCACCATGTCCACCAATAGCTCCTTACGATTAACTAAAACATATGGCTGATTAAAGAAATCATTGTAAGATTTACGTCGGTGACAAAAAAAATTAAAACGTGAAATTAAATGAACATTAATATTTACCCCAAATTTACTGAAGAGATGTTTACTATCAACGGCTATCCAGGAGCACACCCATAATCCAGAGTCTGACCTAAAAGACCCAAACACAAAATTTTTTGTTGAACATCCACACTTAGTTTTTTTGCAAGAAGCGTTCACAAAGTTAAATGAGAAATGTATTAAAAATTAAAAAGTTGGTTAAATTTGCTTACCGCTTCTGTTCTGGGAAAATAGATGGAAATTCTATTTGAAATTCACTAATGTTTGGCTCGCCATTAGCTGATCCACTCTTGGCGTAGACTAGTTTCAACAGTTCAGTTGTAAAATTCATCTGCAAAATGAAGCGTTAACAAGAGAATATCACTTATATTTTAATTTATACAAAGTTAATTTATCATACATTAAATAAGCGAAGGATGAATGTCACTAACCATAAAGATTGTTGATGTTGTCTGAATTTCACGATTAGAATAGTTAGGGCAGCAATCCCCCACGTAAACCATTTTGTCTTTCATTAATATCACCACTAAATACCAATGCTCATTATTATCTTTCATGGGTATGAAAACCTACGATAAAAACTAATAAGATTTAAAACAAGATTGAAGGTAGGAATAGAGAAACTACAAATAACCTAAATTTTCACATTACAAAAATGTAGAAACATAACCTGTCCACATCCAAAAGCGGTTAATAAAAAGGTGAACTCATACTCCTTAAATGCTTGATGGGCTGTTAATCCTTGATGCATGGCTAATTCCTAACACAAATCATTAAAATCCCTCATTTGCACAATCATAATCATAAAAACATGAAATTATGCTAGGTTTTTAATTAATTACTTACATGTAAATTAGCAGGAAGAAAACACCGCATACCATCTTCCCTCAAATCTTTCATTATGTTCAATTCATATACGGTTCGTTGAAAAGCAACACTTGTTATAACCTGTAAATTAGGCATTCCATTAGCCTTATTTTGTTCGAAGCATACATATTCTTTTCTTTAATTATAGAAATAAGAGCTTACAAGACTTCGAATATAACTTACATTCGGATCCAACATGACATCGGTGCACAACGTCCATAGGGCTGTTCGATTACATTTTTTATCATCATGGGCAACCAAAATTTCCTCCATGGGTAGACTTCCATCAAGTATGTATCGAGATAGACCCTTTTTGCTCTCAGCCAACTTCATGTAATCCTCATCGTCCAACTGCATAAATTGTTATATATTTAATCAATGGAAATATAGACTAGAATAATTTCTTTTGTTATATTGATGTGGAATGATCCATCAAGTAGGTATAGACAAGACTGAAATCATATACGTTTTTCTACCTTGGGAGTAGGAAGAAAAGTAACCTCGTCAACGTCATCAATATATGGATTTGAGTCACCCGATATCGAAATTACTTCCGGTATTGTCATCCTATTACGTTTTCCTGCATTATAGGGTTTTACACGATAAATTTTTCACAAGAATATTTAATCTGATTCATAAAAGTAACCATAACTCACACATATAATAGGAACCTATAACAACTTACTTGACGATTCAGAACCGGTAGAATTTCCTGATGAACCAAGTGTAGCTTTCCCCTTGTTATTCATCCTCTTACAGTTTTGCACACAATGAGATAATCTACTGAGAATGGAAGAATGAACTAATGAAAGAATAGCCGACTGTGAGAAAGCAAAAAATCAGTTTGAAGCAGCAGCAGCCGACTGTTGGATTTATCTACTGAAGCAGCAGCTGACTGTTGGAGAGCAGCAGCCAATGTGATTTGATAGCAGCAGCCGGCTGTTATAGGGATTTAATAGTAGCAGCAGCCAATGTGATTTGATAGCAGCAGCCAATGTGATTTGATAGCAGCAGCCGGCTGTTATAGGGATTTAATAGCAGCAGCAGCCTGTATAGTGGATTTGGGAATTGGTTTATGCAAGTTTGCAAAGGGGATGGTTTATTTATACCATTATAAGTATCCTATCTTAAAGTTTATTCTTGACCTAAATAGGAATACTAAATAAGGAAGAACTCCACAAATATTGATGTTTATATCATTGAATATCTTAATTTAATAAATTTATTAATACAATAAAAAAACTATGTTATACACTAATCTGAAAAGGTCAATTGCGATATAACATGTCTCTTTATTACATCAATTTTTAAAAATATTTCCTCATTACATCAATTGCAGGGCTGATTCCCCAGACTGCAGCTCCTGAATACCCTCCCTTTTGGCCTCCATTGCGGAATCAAACTCACATCTTGATAAGCCTTAGCTTCACACTGTATCATCCATTCAAGCGGGAAGATCTGACACAGAAGAGCAACAACAGCATACACAAATGTTTAACATATAGGTAATCAAAAGCAACTTGACATCATTTATTCCAATGAATAGCTTTTTATTCATCGAAGCACGAGAATTGCAGCTTTGCAAACCCAAAACAGATAATTAAGACAGTGAAACAAACTAAGAATGGAATTATTCACATTTAGACAGTGACCTCTGGCGTTTCTTCTACAATGCTCATACCTGATAGTAGCTACCACAACTCTCTACATCAAACACTCCCGGCGGTACTACAGGTTGTCACCTCTACTGGAGTTTGCAGCTGCTACAATGAAGTCAGACCAAGTACCAAGAGCTGCATACTGGCCCTTGTAAACACCTGCTCACCGTCCGTTTAGCAAAAGGACAAGCCACAATATAATGATCAGTCGTTTCAACACCATCATCACACAGGAAACGGGAAATGTCTAACAGTAATCCCCTAGTTAGCCATGGAATCAAAGGTCACCAACTTAAGTTTTACAGCCAGCCAAGATATAAAGCTATGCATATGAATACTTTTACACTTCCAAATCAGACTCATTTTGCCTTTGTATCATTCCAAACCCGACATCATTCAAATTCATAGACAAGCAACAAAATTGACATCAATCAAGTTCGTAACACAGCGTAAACAATCAGAGAAGAACAACACAAAACATACACAAATGTTTAGCCCGTTCAAGCGTTGAAGCATTTAATCGAGCATGTGGATTGCATTTAATCCAACACGAAATCATCATTCCCTTTCATCACATGGTCTAACTCCATGATCTTGTCAACAACAGAGCAATTCTGCATCAGTTGATGTTCATCTTCATCTACACTCATTATAAACTGCATCAGCTATGTTCATCTTCATCTACACTCATTATACACTCTATCTCATCAAATACTACCTTTGTTTAACCAAATCCTATGTCGTCTAAGTCCATACAGTCAAAAGATGGATCATGAGCCTTACTTGTTTCAGCTAGGCAATCACCATCATTACTGCCCTCTTGAACGCAAGTCTTCACTTCAGGTTCATCACTGTTATTGCTACCTTCATACAAAAAATTCTACCAATCTCATCTCAGACACCGTTGGTACCAGAATTAACTAAATGTATCCGCCAAAATAAAAGGATAACAGCGAAAATATGATAATACCTGGTTGGAGCTGGCAGAGATGAGGATGGTCGTCACAGAAGGAGAAGAGTCCGAGCAGTGAAAAATAAGTTTCGCTCTTGAGAAGATGTTTGCCACAAGGACGAAAAGCATTCTGCTGCTGCTCCATTGAAAGCTCTACCACAATTCCGGTGTTCGACGACAGCTCTCAACGGCCATGATTCCGATGGAGGCCTCCGCGGAGACTAAGAGGTTGTCGGCGTCGTTGACGAGCCGCCAACCTGGCTACGAGGGCGAGAAACCCCTTGACGGCGTCCAGGTAGAGTCGGCGTAGAGGAGTCGGGGAAAAGTCAAAACACCTAAATCAAGGTGTATATATCCATTCTTAGACTTCCAATGATTGAAATTAGAAATTAGATAAAGAATTTGATAACATATCTGACCTGAGCTTGTGTGTTTAGATGGAAATCAGTCTCCATCGACGGAAAGATTGAAATCAGATCTCTTCGCTTTTGGTATTTGTTCCAAAAGGTGAAGAGGTGAAGAGGTGAAGCCTGAAGAGAAGATGACTCGTCGGAACTTCGTCATCAGTCGGAGGCGGGGACGGCGTCGGCGGTAGATGAGAAGAAATTTGGTCGGAGAAGATTATGAGAAAGAAATTAGAATGAATATGTAAATGGAGTTAGATGGGTGTGCAGATGAATCTGTCAATTAACCTAGTTATAAACTCAATTGAAATAGAAAACAGTTGTAGATTTAACAAAACAAATATAATACATTGAGTGATGAATTTGTAAGTGAAAAAAAGATGGAGACTCATTGGAAATACGCAATTACATTATAAAATTATTTTTTATTTTTCACGGTTCAGATCTGTTCATTAAAACGTATATTCCAGATTGATTCACAGAAAGTGACGTACTGAGTATGTCACTTTTAGTGGCATACCGAAGCGTTCAACTTATTTAGAAATGATGACATTTATAATTTATTTTATTCATACAAATTAACATTACTAAGAATAAAAATATTGTACTTCACAATTTCACGAGTCTGTGACTTTATTAATAACTTAAACACAATATTCATACAACACAAATATAAATAGCATACAAATAATACAAGTAAATATTAGTCATCATCCTCCTCGTCTCCAAATCGGTTCCATAGCTCTTCTATCAAATCTGTTTGAAGTTGACTATTTGTTGACCTACTACGTATCCTTGTATGATTTCGAAGATACTCCTCGTACGCGGGAAGACGATTTTGAGAAACCGTAGGCATGGATACACTAAAGTTCACTTCATTATCTGTATAATCAAATTGACGAATATATGAATCTCGCTCATCTTCCACTGTCATGTTATGCATAATTATGCATGCCCTCATTATTTCGCCAATTATATCTTTACACCACATGCGTGATGGACCATTAATGATAGCAAATCGTGCTTGAAGCACCCCAAATGCTCGCTCAACATCTTTTCTTGCCGCCTCTTGCTTCTTAGCAAACAATTTATATTTCAGTCCTTGAGGTAATGCCGTAGGACAATTTTTCGTAAAAGCCTGTAGTGACTTTTGTGTTAGTATTAATAATTGTAGTTTGTTGTTTATTTATATTTGAAGATGGGTGTGATATATTTAATATATATTTGGTTTTAGTATTATTTTATTTATTTATGTATGAAATTTATTAAATCTAACTAATACATATATAATATATATCCAATATTTATTTAAGGTTTATATTTAAACTCACAAACTAATTTTTTTGTTTAGTTTAAAGTTAACAAATTATATAATCAAATTATGTAACTAATTCACATATATCTTATTATCATTTAATCATTAAATCCTAGATTAGAGAATATATATATATAATTTATTTAATATTTATATAATCTTATGTTGGCTTAGAGTTAACAAATTGTATAATTAAATTATTTATCTAATCAACTACATTTAAATGACCACTAATCATTCAACTACATTAAATATTCATTTAAATCATCATGGGCCCACACTTGCAATTGCAAAGTGAATTGCTAAAATAGCAAGCTTGCATAAATTTAAGGGTTTCCCACACCAATGCAATTCACTTTGCAATTGCATTTGGCTTGCCATGTCACTTTGCAATTGCAAATGAAAGCTTGGTGTGGATGCTCTACAAACGAAAAAAAATTTGATTAGCGAAATGCATGGGGAACCGGGTCATTGACTTAAAGAATTGACTTAAAGAGTCCCGTAAGTTTCAACATATAACGCGTCGGTAACCTATGTATAAAACTTGTCAAGATGGTCCCGTATAAAAATTTCGTCTAATTTCCATTCAATTTTTTAGTCCAATACTGACATTGAAGATGATTCAATCAACCTAGTCAGCATAAATAATAATAAACTATTAGAAAAATTAAAATAAATCAAAACTAATCAAATAAAAACGGGTAAATATTACTAAAAAGTCTAAACTTTGGCAATATATAATGAAAAAGCTTTAAGTTTAAAAACCCAAATCTATCTCGTACTTAATACCGTTAGTCCTTGTTTGTAAAGTTTTAAACATTTTGAACCAAGTCGCTAATGAAATTAATTATTAAGTTTTTTGTCTTCTAAAATTAGTAATCCAGATTTTTCGAAATTGCATTTTGGACCCTGATCAATTCCATCCCTTACAAAGTCGTCCAAAGCCCTTCCAACTCCCCACCCTCTTCGGCTTCTCCTCCACCGCCAGAGTTCTTTCTCCTCTCCGATGCGAATCCGACTCCAACCCCTGTCGCCGCCGCCTTCATCGCCACTCCACTGTCGCCGCTTATTTCCTTAAGAAGCTTTCCCAGTTTCACGCTCTTCTTCGTAGCCCCTTTCGAAACCCTAATCTCCTCCCTCATGTCATTATCCAACGAGCAGCGTTCCCAGGCCGAGCTCGCTTTCAACCTCTACAAGCAGACCGATCCCGATACCCTCTATCTCAAGCTTGCTCACCTCCTCCAGCTTCTCTCCTCACCCGGAGTCTTCCGCCTCCGGACCCTTATTAACTGTTATATATATCTTCTTCTTCTTCTTAGATAAAAAGAAAAACAATTTCCCATGTTCGGTTTTCTCTTTGCACATTCAAAATGGGGAATTGTTAAGCGGCGGAGGCGACCACCGTGGTGATCTAACACCCGCCGGGGAACAACAACACCAAAAGGGTCGACATGATATACTGGCTGATTAGTGCCCACGAGGTCATGAATTCTAATCCCGGTCATTACGTGGCTCTTGTTGTGATGTCACCTCCGCCGCCAACGACGACAGATTACGGTTCGACTCGGGTGGTGAAGCAAGTGCTCAAGCTTCTGAAACCCGACGACAACCTACTCATCGGACAAGTCTACCGCCTCATCAGCTTCGAAGGTGTAATTTCAATTTTGTTTCGATTTTGCTCTGTTCGAAGTGAATTTGATTTGAACTTTGTTGTTTTTAATTTTTTAGGACACAGATGTACTGAAGGAGTTTGCTACGAAGAAGAGCGTGAAACTGGGAAGCTTCTGAAGGAAATAAGCGGCAACAGTGGAGTGACGATGAAGGCGGCGGCGGCAGGGGTTGGTGTAACATCCCCACCCAACCGAACGGTTTGGAACTTGGGTTTGAATGGTTGAGATGTTGGAAACAATGTTCTTGAGGCCCCATCGAAGTCCGGGACGTTCATAATTGAGTTGGGTTGAAGTTAAAAGCGAGTACGTGGAATTCCTTAAGGTGGGAAGAGTGTGATACACGCCGTGTATCTGTGATACACGCCGTGTATAATGACTTGACTATTTAATACGAATTTTCACGGAAATTCACAATTTTCCCCTCTTTCTCTTTCCACGAAAATCCTTTTGACGAACCAAAAACCCCCATAGCTTGAATCCTTGATTCCGGGAGTTGTAGAGCTCCGATTGACGATCCGTTTCTTGCTACGCGTTCTTTGCGACGAGAGGAAGAGATAGCACCCTGATTTTATGGGTATTTCGGAGTAGGCTGCTGTCGGAAAAGAGGAGAAAAACTACGTTTTTGGTGTCTGAGAGCTTGGCTGTTCGAGTTCTAGAAGTTGTTTTAGAGCCTCGTCTTCTTGTCAGGTGAGGGTTTAGCGTACGATAGGTAGTATGGTCGGTGTGAGGAGTTTCAATTCAGACTTAGAAGAATGTAGGGCTTTACATGAAATTGGAAGAGAGTAAAAGGGAGAAACTGTCATGGATTTGACTGTTATGTGAAATATGTTGTTTGATGATTGTTGGATGTTTGTTAATTGATGGATTGGTTGATGATTGTGGGCTGTTTGTGTTGTGTTGAGAATGGGGAAATAATTAACATTAATAATTAATGGATCAGACTTAGTAATGAGTGTAGGAGGGTCGGGATGTGATCCTGTAAATTGTATCTATACCTTGTGCTGTCAGTTGTGATTGCAGGAGGGTGGTACTGCCAATGTGGGGTCGCCCTAATCAATGATGAACAGGTGGATGGCCCTGCCAATGTGGGGTCGTCCTATGAAGAATGTACAGGAGGGTAACCCTATGACTCATGACATGGCTATCCCTGTAACATCCCCGCCCAACCGAACGGGTTAGAACTCAAGTCTGGGTGACTAGAGTGCCGGAAACGGTACTTAAGAGGGTCTCTTGAGGTCTGGGACGTTTGGGTATGTGCCGGGTTGAAGTTGCAAAAGAGGGGAACAGTGTACAGTACCAAAAGTGCTGATTTTGGGCCCTAAAGTGCGCAGGCGCACATTTAGAAGTGCCAGGCGCACTTTTCAATTAATTCAGCAAACTTTCGGCAGAATATTCAAAATGTGCTCCTTTTTGGGGTCAATGTGCGCCGGCGCACATTTTGACATGCCAGGCGCACATTTCGTGCATAAAAGGACGAATTTGCACGGAAATCCAGAACTTTCCCCTTCTTTCTCTTTCCCCGAAATTCGTTTTTGACGAACCAAAAACCCCTTAGCTTCAATCCTTGATTCCGGGAGTTGTAGAGCTCCGATTTGTGATCCGTTTGTTGCTACGCGTTTGTGGCGACGAGAGGAAGAGATCGCACATCGTGGTTCTGGGTGGTTCGGAGTAGGCTGCTGTCGGTGAGGAGGAGAAGAGCTACGACTTTGGAGTGGTAGAGCTTGGTCGTTCGGGTTCCGGGAGTTGTTTTAGAGCCTCGTCTTCTTGTCAGGTGAGGGTTTAGCGTACGATAGGTAGAATTGGTCGACGTGAGGAGTTGAAACTTGACTTAGAAGAATGTAGGGCATTGCATTGAAATTGAAAGAGAGTAAAAGGGGATTTCGTTATGTGATTGATTGTTGAGTATTTGCGATTGTTGTTGGTTGTTGTATGCTTGATGATATGATGAATTGCATGAGGATAGCGGGCTGTTTGTTATGTGCGATGAATGGGGGAAAGATTAACCTTGATGCTTAATGGATTGGATGTAGTAACGAGTGTAGGAGGGCAGGGGTATGATGTTGTAAGTGTATTTCTGCCTGGAATTGTTAATCTGTGGTTGCAGGAGGGTGGTCCTGCCAATGTGGGGTCGCCCTTAAATGACGAACAGGTGGATGGTCCCACCAATATGGGGTCGTCCAAAGAAGGATGTACAGGAGGGTAACCCTACGACTCATGACATGGCTTCCCCTGTACTTGCAGGTGGGGGTGGCCGGTGAGCTAGCCGTTTACCCTTAAACTGTTTGTGCCGTGGGAGGCGTTGAATGACTTGTGATGTGTGGTTATGTGTGATGTGGGATTACTGAATGATTCGGATTATGTTGGTTTATGTGATGTTGGGTTTGAGATGATGCTATGTGTTGTTGGATGACCTGATGTTATGAGTTGTTTTGGTGGAAGTGGTGCTATGTGGGATGGGGGGTTGATAATGTGATAGTGATATAGATTTATGACTTAGAATTGGATAATGGAATTGGTACATGGAATTGGCTTAGGGAATTAGTAAATGGAATTGGACAATAGAATTGGGTGAAGGATTTGGGGCTTGGGTTGACTGTTTGACATTGCTTGGTTGCTATGCGTGTTTGCCTGGCTTGTGATTGTGCATATGGTTTGGAACTGGTCGACGATGGAATTGATGTGGGAATTGTTGTTGGACTTGGTGATTGGAATTGCATTGTTGATTTGTGAAATTGATTTGGATTGTGATGTGTGGATTGAGGTTTGGAATTGGATTAATGTTGGAATTGATGGTGGAACTGTTGATGGTCTTGATGATGTGAATTGGATGGATTTGAGGGGAAATTGATGAATGAAATTGGTAGATGAATTTAAGGGATGAATTGAATGAAGTGATTGAATGAAATGTTAGAATCTGAAGGAGCCTGCACTGCCCCTAAAACTGCACTATGGGTGCTAAGTGCCTCTTCAAGGGAAAGAGGTGCGGTCACGTCTTCAAGGGAAAGGCGTGATTTGTTTGGTTGAGTCAAGTTAACGAATCCTTCAAGGGAAAGGTTTCGTGGTATCCTCCAAGGGAGAGGATGCGTCCTGGACCTCTCCAGGGGAGAGAGGTGCGTCAGGCCGGCAGGGGTGGTGCGGGATAAACTCCTTATGGCGCCTAATGAACTCATCTAGATAATCACTTGAGATACATGTGTGTGTGTGTGTGAGTGTGCGTGTGTGTGTGTGACTGGTGTATGTTGTGTGTATTGGATTGTGCTGGTGCAATGTTTCTAATGAGCTGTGGTCGATGTCGGTAACTGTGATTTGTGAGTTGTGTGGATGTATTGTGATTAAGTGTTGTATCGTGTGTATGATGACTCCATTGATGCTATTATATTGCGGTATGAGATTGACCGATGTGCATGTTCTAACCCTGATAGTGATGTTGTGGTGAGGATTGATGACTTGTGTTCATTGCTGAATTTTATTAATTGTGTGTACTGGTGGAGGTAAGTTCCTGTGTGATCACCTAGTAGCATGCTAGGATTAAAATGATAATGGCTGTGTCAGATTCCGTTGTGTTGTTTGTGTGCGGAGTTGGGATCACTCCTAGGCTAGGTTCGGCGCATAGGTAGACCCAGTGGGTTCACTCAGTTTCATTAGGAAGCTGATCCCCCCCCCAGTTTCTCTTTTCAGGTGTTCGGTTGAGTTCGGAGGAGTTGCAGGTTGGAGTTGTGAAGTGAAGAATTAGGAAGCTATTGTGGAGCGACCATTGTTTTAAATTTAGATTTCAGTTGACACTTTTGGGTTGGAAGATTTGTAATCGTTTTGAGTTTGGTTTCGGATTTCGGTTTTTATGTAATGAAGGCCTTCGGTTGTCTTTGAGCTTTTATTTAAGAGTTGTTTCTATTTCTGCTGCGTTTTACTCTTTTCTTTTAAAGCTGGTTCTTCAAGTAGCACTCAAACCGGTTCGACCACGGGTGAACTCGGGTCGGTTTGGGATGGGTGTTACAAGTGGTATCAGAGCCTGGTTTGTTGCTGCTGTGTTGGTGATTCGTCTCTTCTTCTAGAGGAGTAATTAACCTCGTAGGGGGAAGGGATGAAGCATCGGCACAGGACCAACTTTCTAGGGATTTTCAAATCATTTTGAAGTGGGTGGGAAGTTTTGAAAGGAAAGGTGTTTGATTTTGAAAGGAAAGTGATTTGAAATGCAAAGTGATTTATGAAAATTGGTCAACTGAAACGTTTTGTGTCCTCCTGTAGTGAAGAGGGTGGCAGAATAGTTGAGAGTGGAGGTAGTAGCAGGTTGGGAAATTGGTTAGAAGAGTAGAGCCTTGTAGAATTTGGTTAAGTGAGTAGAGTGCTTGAGGGTGTGAGTTTTAGTCGAAGGTGTTAGCTTCATAGTTCTTGTTGGTGTGAGTTGTGCTTTGTTGAGCTCTTGCGTCGTGGTTGTGCTCTTGAGTGAGTTTGTTTGATTGTGTTTTGGTTGTGTTCTTTTTGTGAGTAGTGCCGTTGAGGTTCGGTTGTGCGTGGCTGTTAGGTAGGAGTTTTAAGTAGTGTGGGAGTAGTGCCCTTAGAAGGTGTGTGTTGCTAGAGCCGTTAAAAGGGAGTTTCGGGAGGTGATGTGATCTTGAATTGCTGCATTTGTTGCTGTGATGTATGGTTGCATTGCTAGAGCAAGTCGGGTTGTGATTTCGGGGACGAAATCTCTTAAAGTTGGGGAGACTTGTAACATCCCGCCCAACCGAACGGGTTAGAACTCAAGTCTGGGTGACTAGAGTGCCGGAAACGGTACTTAAGAGGGTCTCTTGAGGTCTGGGACGTTTGGGTATGTGCCGGGTTGAAGTTGCAAAAGAGGGGAACAGTGTACAGTACCAAAAGTGCTGATTTTGGGCCCTAAAGTGCGCAGGCGCACATTTAGAAGTGCCAGGCGCACTTTTCAATTAATTCAGCAAACTTTCGGCAGAATATTCAAAATGTGCTCCTTTTTGGGGTCAATGTGCGCCGGCGCACATTTTGACATGCCAGGCGCACATTTCGTGCATAAAAGGACGAATTTGCACGGAAATCCAGAACTTTCCCCTTCTTTCTCTTTCCCCGAAATTCGTTTTTGACGAACCAAAAACCCCTTAGCTTCAATCCTTGATTCCGGGAGTTGTAGAGCTCCGATTTGTGATCCGTTTGTTGCTACGCGTTTGTGGCGACGAGAGGAAGAGATCGCACATCGTGGTTCTGGGTGGTTCGGAGTAGGCTGCTGTCGGTGAGGAGGAGAAGAGCTACGACTTTGGAGTGGTAGAGCTTGGTCGTTCGGGTTCCGGGAGTTGTTTTAGAGCCTCGTCTTCTTGTCAGGTGAGGGTTTAGCGTACGATAGGTAGAATTGGTCGACGTGAGGAGTTGAAACTTGACTTAGAAGAATGTAGGGCATTGCATTGAAATTGAAAGAGAGTAAAAGGGGATTTCGTTATGTGATTGATTGTTGAGTATTTGCGATTGTTGTTGGTTGTTGTATGCTTGATGATATGATGAATTGCATGAGGATAGCGGGCTGTTTGTTATGTGCGATGAATGGGGGAAAGATTAACCTTGATGCTTAATGGATTGGATGTAGTAACGAGTGTAGGAGGGCAGGGGTATGATGTTGTAAGTGTATTTCTGCCTGGAATTGTTAATCTGTGGTTGCAGGAGGGTGGTCCTGCCAATGTGGGGTCGCCCTTAAATGACGAACAGGTGGATGGTCCCACCAATATGGGGTCGTCCAAAGAAGGATGTACAGGAGGGTAACCCTACGACTCATGACATGGCTTCCCCTGTACTTGCAGGTGGGGGTGGCCGGTGAGCTAGCCGTTTACCCTTAAACTGTTTGTGCCGTGGGAGGCGTTGAATGACTTGTGATGTGTGGTTATGTGTGATGTGGGATTACTGAATGATTCGGATTATGTTGGTTTATGTGATGTTGGGTTTGAGATGATGCTATGTGTTGTTGGATGACCTGATGTTATGAGTTGTTTTGGTGGAAGTGGTGCTATGTGGGATGGGGGGTTGATAATGTGATAGTGATATAGATTTATGACTTAGAATTGGATAATGGAATTGGTACATGGAATTGGCTTAGGGAATTAGTAAATGGAATTGGACAATAGAATTGGGTGAAGGATTTGGGGCTTGGGTTGACTGTTTGACATTGCTTGGTTGCTATGCGTGTTTGCCTGGCTTGTGATTGTGCATATGGTTTGGAACTGGTCGACGATGGAATTGATGTGGGAATTGTTGTTGGACTTGGTGATTGGAATTGCATTGTTGATTTGTGAAATTGATTTGGATTGTGATGTGTGGATTGAGGTTTGGAATTGGATTAATGTTGGAATTGATGGTGGAACTGTTGATGGTCTTGATGATGTGAATTGGATGGATTTGAGGGGAAATTGATGAATGAAATTGGTAGATGAATTTAAGGGATGAATTGAATGAAGTGATTGAATGAAATGTTAGAATCTGAAGGAGCCTGCACTGCCCCCTAAAACTGCACTATGGGTGCTAAGTGCCTCTTCAAGGGAAAGAGGTGCGGTCACGTCTTCAAGGGAAAGGCGTGATTTGTTTGGTTGAGTCAAGTTAACGAATCCTTAAAGGGAAAGGTTTCGTGGTATCCTCCAAGGGAGAGGATGCGTCCTGGACCTCTCCAGGGGAGAGAGGTGCGTCAGGCCGGCAGGGGTGGTGCGGGATAAACTCCTTATGGCGCCTAATGAACTCATCTAGATAATCACTTGAGATACATGTGTGTGTGTGTGTGTGAGTGTGCGTGTGTGTGTGTGACTGGTGTATGTTGTGTGTATTGGATTGTGCTGGTGCAATGTTTCTAATGAGCTGTGGTCGATGTCGGTAACTGTGATTTGTGAGTTGTGTGGATGTATTGTGATTAAGTGTTGTATCGTGTGTATGATGACTCCATTGATGCTATTATATTGCGGTATGAGATTGACCGATGTGCATGTTCTAACCCTGATAGTGATGTTGTGGTGAGGATTGATGACTTGTGTTCATTGCTGAATTTTATTAATTGTGTGTACTGGTGGAGGTAAGTTCCTGTGTGATCACCTAGTAGCATGCTAGGATTAAAATGATAATGGCTGTGTCAGATTCCGTTGTGTTGTTTGTGTGCGGAGTTGGGATCACTCCTAGGCTAGGTTCGGCGCATAGGTAGACCCAGTGGGTTCACTCAGTTTCATTAGGAAGCTGATCCCCCCCCAGTTTCTCTTTTCAGGTGTTCGGTTGAGTTCGGAGGAGTTGCAGGTTGGAGTTGTGAAGTGAAGAATTAGGAAGCTATTGTGGAGCGACCATTGTTTTAAATTTAGATTTCAGTTGACACTTTTGGGTTGGAAGATTTGTAATCGTTTTGAGTTTGGTTTCGGATTTTGGTTTTTATGTAATGAAGGCCTTCGGTTGTCTTTGAGCTTTTATTTAAGAGTTGTTTCTATTTCTGCTGCGTTTTACTCTTTTCTTTTAAAGCTGGTTCTTCAAGTAGCACTCAAACCGGTTCGACCACGGGTGAACTCGGGTCGGTTTGGGATGGGTGTTACAATCCCTGTACTTGCAGGTGGTGATGGCCGGTGAGCAAGCCGTTTACCCTTAAACTGTTTGTGTTATGTGAATGATGGATGGAGTGTAATGTGGTTGTGATGGTGATACTAGATGCTATGATGCCCTGTGTGATTTGATGATCAGTGTTATGTGTTGTTTGGGTGATAGGGGTGCTATGATGAGATGTGGATGGATAATATGACTAGTGTTGTAGATTTATGCTTAGAATAGAATAATGGAATTGGTACGTGGAATTTGCTTAGGGAATTGGTAAATGGAATTGGACAATAGAATTGGATGAAGGATTTGGGGCTGGGGTTGATTGATTGACATTGCTTGGTTGCTATGCGTGGTTGTTTGGCTTGTGATATGTGCATGCGGGTTGGAATTTGTTTAATGATGGAATTGATGGTGGACTTGATGATTGAATTGATGGTGGAATTGATGTTGGACTTGATGATTGAATTGATATTAGAGTGGATGAGGGAAATGACTAATGGGCTGATGTACGAACTTGGTGTTCGTTTTAATTGGTGTAATTAATTGAAGTGATAGAACTGGATTGGTGCCTACACTGCCCCCAAATTGTCACCTCTCATGGAAGAGTGAGGTGCGGTCACGCCTCCCGGAAGAGTGGCGTGATCTATTGTTTTTATTGTGATGTGTCGATGTAAGTTTGGGCCCTGGATCCTTCTGGAAGAAAAGATGCGTGTTGGACTCTCCTGGAATAGTGAGTGCGTCTGGCCGGCAGGAGTGGTGTATGGGTAAACTCCAATGGCGCCTAATGAACTCACTTAGCGTTTTAATGAGATATGTGTTCGTGGTTTGTGTGTGTGTGCGTGTGAGGTGCCTTATGATAAGCTGTGGAATATGTTTGATTGATCTTTGAACTGACTGGTGTCATTGAACTGAGCTGCGGGATTGATGTGAATGGTTTAGGAATATGATGACGTTATGAACTGTGAATTGTTAATATGAAGAGATGCCTAATAACTCACTTAGTAAATTGAAATGTAATCTATGATTGTGTGCAAGGCGATTGTGTATGATTGTTATTGTGACGATTGAGATGACGAGTTGACTTATGATGCTCTTGATATTGAACTGTACGTATGACGCTTCTGATTGTTGAACTATATGAATTGGATGTAATACTGAATCGTATGAATGATTGCTTTTGTCATATTGATGCTATTGTGGATTGTGGATGTTGAATTGAGTTTTGAGCTTATGTGATCGCCTAGTAGCATGATAGGACTTAAAACGTGAATGACTGTGTCAGATCCCATTGTTGTTTGTGTGCGGAGTTGGGATCGCTCTTGAGGTTAGGTTCGACGCATAGTTAAACCCAGCGAGTTCACTCAATTTCATTAGGAAGCTGATCCCACCAGTTTCTCTGTTCCATGTGTGCGTGAGAGTGAGTTGAAGTTCAGAGGAGTTGCAGGCTGGACTTGTGAAGTGAAGATTAGTGGACTACTTTGGAGTGACCATCATTTTGGTTTTATATTTCAGTTGACACTTTTGGGTTGGGGGATTTTGTAATCGTTGTTGAGGTTTGGATTTTTGATTTTGATTTATCGGTTGTTTCAGATTTTGGATTGTATTTAATGAAGGCCTTCGTTTAATTTTGAACCTTTTAATAAGAGTTGTTTCTGTTTCCGCTGCGTTTTACTCCTTTATATAAGTGTTGTATCTTCAAGTAGCACTCAAACCAGTTCGACCACGGGTAAACTCGGGTCGGTTTGGGACGGGTGTTACACTTGGAGTCGGATTCGGATCGGAGGAGAAAGAACTCCGACGGTGGTGGAGAAGCTGAAGAGGGTGGGTAGTTGGAAGGGTTTGGGACGACGTTGTAAGGGATGGAATTGAGTAGGGTCCAAATGCAATTTCGGAAAACTTGGGTTAGTAATTTTAGAAGACAAAAATCTTAAATATTAATTCCGTTAGCAATTTGGTTCAAAATGTTTAAAACTTTACAAATAAGGACTAACGGTGTTAAGTACGATATAGATTTGAGGTTTTTTAAACTTAGAGCTTTTTTATTATATATTGTCAAGGTTAGGCTTTTTGGCAATATTTACCCAATAAAAAAATAAAATATCCTCTCACCCTTCCTTTTTTTCCTCCCCTCCTCTCTCCCCTCTCTCTCCTTCCTCCAAGAGTAAAGAAAAATAGAGATGCAACAGCTTCAGCTGCAAGGGCTTCCATTGTTGCTTGATAAGAACTTAATCTCAGCTAACACTACAAGAAAATGATGATTTAGTGATCGTAATTTTGTGACCGTAATGAAAACGGTCCATAATAAACTATTACTCGTGACCGTAATTGGATACGATCACTAATGTACTTAGACATTCAAATTGTGGGGACCGTTTATTTATACGGTCTATAAAACTATACTAAAATTGTCATTATTTAAATAACAGATGACCAAAAATGTAAAACGGTCCATAATAATAATTTGCACCCAATTTTTCTTTTTGCGCCAATTTTTATTGATTTTGGCGGAAAATTATTTTGGAAATAGAAATTTCTTTTTGGAAAACCAAAATACCTCTTCGGCTGGAGCTCTCCCCCGCAGCAGAAAAAAAACCCTTTCCGCAGCAAACTTCGTCGGACCTCCAATCCCTTTCGCAGCCGGACCGCCATTCTCTTCCGCAACAAAATCACGCTGCAATTCCAATCGACGATATCTGTCCGTCCAAGCTCTCCATCCGTCCGCTGCAGTTCCAAGCTCTCCATCCGTCCGCTGCAGTTCCAAGCTCTCCGTCCATCGTCTGAAGCTCCCTCACGAAATCCTCTTCCACAAGCCCTCGCCCCTTACTTTCGAGTTTCGACGGTCGTAGCCCCTATCTCCTCACTTTCATCCTTCTTTCGAGCTTGAAATCGAGGTATGTCGTTTTCCTCTGTTCTCTTATACTCTTGACTTCCTCTATTCTTTCTTTTTGATTCATTGGCGTTATTCTCCCCAGCTTGAATGTCATAGCAATATAAGTTTACCTGAATTAACACTTGAATTTAGATTACCACCAAATTGTGATAGCAATATAAGTTTACCTGCAGAATCTTTACTGTAACCTTCTCCCCAACTTTATATTCACTTATAATGTCATTAATCTGATCAGCTAGAACCTTAAGTGACATAATTCGAGCTTAGCATGGAAAAATATCATCATAGTTTGTGTTGCTTAGTGTTATAAATCCACTGATTTTTTTTTTGAATAATTAGTGATTTTATTTATCATCAAAAAACTTGAGGAGCAAAAACAAGAGGGAACTCACTAATCAACTTGAGACAACTACAAATCAAAACTCAAAGAAACCCCTAAGGAAATCAGAAAAAAACTTCGGGTCTCAAACTCCCTCTCATACAAGAGGTGATTTGATCACCTACATTTTCTTCAAATTTCCTTATACCAAAGGAAGGGGTCTATCACCTCAAACAACGAAGGGCCAAAACCTCATCTCGGTGCCCTGTGAAAAACATAGTAAGATCTATCTTTATGTCGTTAATCCACTGATTTTGCCTACATGAGCTCTGTTCTTTTTATTTGAAACTGCTTACCAAACATGGTAGATTGAATGCTCTTTACTTGTTTGAATGCTCTTTACAAGATTCCTCTGTGGCTAATCCAGGTTAGTACTTAGTATAATCAAAGTTCAGTAGATGAAGAATTGAAGGGAAAGAGGATCAATGTTTTCTTAATTTAAACGTTGGATGATTGGATTGTTGATTGCTCTTTTCATGTTATGGAATGAAAGGTATCGATTGGAATCTGAATTTCATCTGTTGCCTTGTTGATTGATAGTATTCATGATGCTGTTGGAATTTTGGATTCCATGATACAAGTCACATGGATGACTTGTTTGGTTAAGTTGACTTGTGCTATTAATATAAATTCATAGCAACACTATTACTATTAGTGAAGGCTTGAATGGTCAATTATATTAATAAACCAAAGTTTCTAATTTGAATTTTGAATCTTGAATTTTCAATATTCGGATTTATGTGATTTGAAAATTTGGTTAGATTCGAAATTCAAATGAACTGATTCTTGATTCAATTTTTGGACCGGTTCTTGGGCTGATTTTTGGGTCAACTTTGGGCTGATTTTTGAGACAAAAATTAGGCCCAAAGCCACCCTTTTTCTGCCGCCACATAACATAAACATGGAGGGAAAATTGGTTAACCAAATTTGGTGGAAAAAATTGGTTGATTTAATTTGAGTGAAAGGTTGTGTTGATCCATGGTTGAACCAACACAACTCTTCACCCTCACACCCTTTCATGGACTATAAAATGAAGTCTCCTCCTCACTTCCAAGACACACCAATTCACACATCTCTATCTCCTCTCAAAGGGTCTCAAAGGTTCTTCAATTTCATAAGCCTTGATTTTGAAGGTGTTAGTAGTTTTATCCCATAAAGGAATTCCTTGAACCCTATCCCATAAAGGAATTCCTTGTAACCCTAGGCTTTGGAAAAGGGTAGGAATGTTCTTTACGGAAAGTGAGTTCGTTCACGACTCTACTATAATCCGAGTCACAACTTGGTTTGAGTTGATTACAAGTCAAAGCCTCTCTACTTTCGACTAGAGTGTCGTAAGAGAGCGAATTCTAAGGTTGAAGGGACTTAAGTGATCATGTTTGGTTGTGATGAAAATTATCTTTTGGTTTTGAAAGATGTTAAGGTTGCAACTTGCATGATAGATTACCAAGATAGAAAGTTTGTTCTATAAGTGGTAATGCGGTTTTGCTTGGGGGAGGTGCCATGTTCTGGATCTCAAAGAAGCAAATCTTGCATCTTCAACAAATTAATGAAAGTTAGTCATGTCAAGAAATGATCGAATGACTAAGGTTTGACTTACGAGTTTTATTTTAAACTAAATTTCACCAAAGATTATTGTAGTTATGGTCTATAACTAAATATATCAGTTTGAGTCTTGGAACTTAACCACGTTTGGTTTAACGAGGTAAGTGAGTTGACACATGAGGTGAAATTAGTTTTGAGTATTATCACTATTAATGAGTGACTTGACGAAGTGACTTATTAGGGACTTGGTGCACAAGTCTAGTAATGAGGGATGGGAAAAGTCCAATTAAATTTCTAATAATGGGATACCCAATTCCCCTCTAGTACAACGCTAGAGGCTGAATTCAATGTGGAAAGCTCATTCTTAGAAATTGAAGCACACAAATATATCATCCCGAAAGGATGTGCTTGTTACTCTGGATGAAAGGAGAGGATGAAGTTTAGATACTTCTTAATTGATTCTTTGAGAAAGTGTACATATGCAGATACACGAATACAAGAATCAACCTACGTGAGCATGAAATATTGCCGCTTCAAGAAACTTGGACTTTGGTTTCATGTGCGCTCATGAGACGGATTGAGACACATGGCGGAAATAGTGTCAAGGTTGCCTTTTGAGACATCTATAGAACTTTTGTGTGTATTACCTTCGAGTATTCAAATGAGTTATTGGGTTCAATCGTATTCGACACCCATGTATTCGAATACTTGTTAAGTGTGATATACTAAGATGAAAATTCAATCTTCACGACATTTTCATTTATGCATATGTTTTATGAATCGAAGAACGATGGAATGATCACCAAGGTGTTACATGTGTTATGTGACTTTATGGTTATTTTAGTGGATTACAATAATACACTAAAATGGGGGAGGATTGTTGGAATTTTGGATTCCATGATATAAGTCACATGGATGACTTGTTTGGTTAAGTTGACTTGTGGTATTAATATAAATTCATAGCAACACTATTAGTATTAGTTAAGGCTTGAATGGTCAATTATATTAATAAACCAAAGTTTCTAATTTGAATTTTGAATCTTGAATTTTCAATATTCGGATTTATGTGATTTGAAAATTTGGTTAGATTCGAAATCCAAATGAACCGATTCTTGATATGATTTTTTGACCGGTTCTTGGGCTGATTTTTGGGTCAACTTTGGGCTGATTTTTGAAACAAAAATCAGGCCCAAAGCCACCCTTTTTCTGCCGCCACATAACATAAAAATGGAGGGAAAATTGGTTAACCAAATTTGGTGGAAAAATTGGTTGATTTAATTTGAGTGAAAGGTTGTGTTGATCCATGGTTGAACCAACACAACTCTTCACCCTTGCACCCTTCCATGGACTATAAAAGGAAGTCTCCTCCTCACTTCCAAGACACACCAATTCACGCATCTCTATCTCCTCTCAAAGGTCTCAAAGGTTCTTCAATTTCATAAGCCTTGATTTTGAAGGTGTTAGTAGTTTTATCCCATGAATTCCTTGTGACCCTAGGCTTTGGAAAAGGGTAGGAATGTTCTTTACGGAAAGCGAGTTCGTTCACGACTCTACTATAATCCGAGTCACAACTTGGTTCGAGTTGATTACAAGCCAAAGCCTCTCTATTTTCGACTAGAGTGTCGTAAGAGAGCGAATTCTAAGGTTGAAGGGACTTAAGTGATCATGTGATCTTTCTACCAAAAAAAAAGTGATCATGTGATCCCCCTTTCTAATCTGGGTACACGAACTCACGTCGTGTATTGTCAACAAGAATTCACTCTCAGGAAAGTCACTTTCTGTACTCGGTAAATCGAAGTGAAAGTTCCAACACATGCTTCTCTAGTTATGATTTATGAACATTCAACACTATTCCCCCTTCACCGGTCTCAACTCTTGAGGTGCCATATGAACTGAACTGGACTATTCTTTTTTGTATAGTTTTAGATTTCCTTTTGCTCACTTGGCATTGCAGAGTAACATAGAATTTGTTGAGAGGTTTAGGAGTCGAGTTCAGTCTTCCTGGGTACGTGGTTGACTATCTATTAAACCCAGCTATTCAACACTTTATTAGCTTAGCTACCTCACTCACCCGTAAGTAGGTTCGTCATCTCTGCTTGTAAAATGGTTTATGCTTTTGTTTGAGGTTTTGCAACTTAGTTTTCATGGTTTGGGAGTTGGGCTGTATGAGATTATGTTATGTACCTTTCATTCATGGGGAAATTACTGCACTGATGATCTTGGTTTTAATGTTTTGTAACTATTAACAACTAATGCTGTCACATGGCTTCATGAATATAAATTCATAACTGAAACTCTGTTCTGAGTCACAAAGGAATCTAATATGAGTACATTCGTAAAGAACTTCCAAGAGAAATGGGGAATCTGCTATTGCATACAGTGGCGGAGCCAGGGGAGGCCACCCTAGACCTGGGCTCAGGGTCCCCTGGACTTAAATAGCTAAAATATGTGTATTTTTCGTACAAAAATATTTTTGTCCCATTATATTTTATGTATCGGGCCTAGGGTCTACTTGTGCCCGGGCTCCGCTACTGATTGCATATATATACTTCCACATATAAAATTCATCCTTGGCCATGTGTCTGTTTATGTTCTGTTTAGGCATCAATGCATCATCATCCCACGCAGCCTTGCAACAAGAATATCTAAAATAAACAAAAGGAAGCTCTATGTTCTTCAACTATATAATAACATCTCATGGCTTACTTTATGTTGTATTTTAGGATCAATTGGTGAACAGTCACATGCTCTCCATGTGAGCAAAAGTTAAGGTATTTGGGCAAAACAGAGTAGGCCACCATTTGATCAGTATTTATTTGACACTAGCCTAGCTTAGTTGTGCTATAAGGTATTCAGGCGTAGCACTTTAAGGTATTCTGTTGTATGAGTTGCTTCTTTCCTGGTGGGAACCCGGGCTATAGATCATGGTCTCTAGTAACAGAGCAATAAAATACTATGTAAAATTATTAAAATTGAAGTTCTATACTAGTTACGGAACAAAAGCAAACAAGTGTATTGAACAGTGTTGTTTATATAAACCCCTCTCTCCACTTCTGCTGATTTAGAGAGAATCTGTATAGCTAGTACTGTGAAACAAATATGATATTTGTAGAGTTTTAGCTAGCTATAGTTGCTGCTGCAGACTGCAGCTGATCTTCAGCTATTGATGATCTCTTCTGTTCTTCTGCCTGTCTGTAGAGAGAAAGAGAGTAATATTTGCAGAGTTGGATTTAGAAACTTTCTTCTTTCTTTCTTCTTTTCTAATATTATTCTGATTATCAAGAGATGGTTATATCAAGAGATCGGTGGCCGTTCTTGGAGGTGGTGTGAAACTTAAGGAAATATTAATAGAAGTTAAGAAAAATACTTCAAAAACAAGCAAGGCCACCACTGGCAATTTTTTTTTTGTTGTAAGAGCGTTCTCAAGAAGAGGGAATAGAGAGAAAAAGAAAGCTTTCGTTGCTCATACGCGAATCTTAAAGTACAAGAAACTGAAATAGATAGAGAATTTTCAAAGTTAATTTTCCTAAAGAGCAATAAAAAAAAGGATATGGATACAAGAGTGAACCTGGAAACTAGGATAGGGGTTGACCCTAGTGTTGAACCGAAGCTCTGATACCAGTTGATGTGAACCGATGCAACTGTGGGCAGACGGCCCTTAAACACCACAAGCTGATCTCCTAGCACTCGTGAAGTACCTATGGAACCGGATGGAAGAGGACTTTGACCACTAGCTATAAAGGAGCTAGGAACCAGAAGTATCAAGTCGAGGATACCACGCCAAGAAATGAATGCTCTTGATGATAAGCCAACCTTAAGCAATGCAACAACGAACAAAGGCTTGAAGGGAAAAGAACATATGTTCTGAAAGGAAGTTTATTAATCAAAGGGTGAGTTTTAAAAGAGTGGTCGGCGGCCTCTATTTATAGGAGGAGTTAGGGAACAAGCTCTCCAGAAAAGTATGTCGATGGTGTCAGTCGGCGACTGTATGTCGATTGACATAAAACATATAATATTTAATATAAAAATATAATAATATAATATTTAAATTAAATATAATAATTTAATTATTTGTGTAAAGTCTTAAATGCCCCCAACAAATCTGGACCATTAGATTATTCAAAGGGTCAAACTAGATCTAATGGTTGAGGATGGGTTTGGAACTTTCCAAACCCATATTCTCTTGGACTCTGATCCGGTTCCGAGGGATACAAAATCCCACTAAAATTTAAATACCACATAATTAGTATTTAATTAACACATTAAAAGATTTGGGGAAACTTAACTAAATCATTGCGCACGTCTATTTCAAGTAATTAAATTACCAATTAAGAGTAGATATAAAATCGATCTCAAAAAGTAAGTAAATCACATCTAATAAATTGTGAAATAGAAACCTTCCAAGTTAATAGTTTGAAATAAATTCAAATATAACTCTCAATTAAAGCACGCAACTAATTTAGGTAACTTATGCCAAAATCACTATCAATGGACTAAGTGCAATTTAATTTGATTGATTTTAGCAATATTGCTTCAATCGTTTAATTGCATCACCAGATCCAAAGTGATTTGACCAACGTTAATTCTTTGAAACAAATTCAAAGAAATAATTTAACGAAAAATAAATAATAATTTCATTTAAAACTTGAAGCAAACTTTTGCTATCAACGGAAATAGTGCAATTAATTAGGTCACTTTAGAGCGTCATTGCTTCAACCTTTTAATTGCAGCATCAGATCCAAGCGATTGTTGCCCAAGCACACTAGACCAACACTATATCCAAAGAATAAAATTCAAACAGCTACGCGAGTGTGATAATTCAATCTTAGTATCAGATGGATTTATAACGATTCTAAACAAGTAACCGAATTGGTAAATGCATTACTAAGATTCAAGATCTTAGGTTACTAATAACCTTGTTAGAATACGAAAACTGATGATAAACATAATTATAGGGGGAATACTATATAAGTTGAAATCACAATCATCGCTCTTAAATCAAATACAATTCAACCAAACTTAATAAACCAATTTCATACGTTCCAACATAGAACATATACAAAGTCAACAAAAGCCTTCAAAATATCGATTAAAATTAAAGGCTTAGGTCAACACAGCCAAGATGAAAAGTACTTTAAAATCTAATTTCTCTCATCAAATGGCGGAACTATTTTAATGAGATTAAACTGAAACAAAGATATAAAACTAACATAAAGTTTCTGCCATTTAAATCATCAAAGAATCCGGAAGTTTATAACATCAAGATCTCATATTAAGATTAGCATAAATCACAACCTGAAGATTAACTACAATGCAGTAGATGGATAAACACTAACAAATGACTTATAAAATTAACAAATACTCAAACTTCCCACTTACAAGTTACACGCAGGGGAGACCTAACTCTCACATAACAACATATGTTAAGAGAGCCGATTGGTCTAATAGAATAATTAATTCCCTCTTTCCATGAAAAAATCAAAGTCAAGGATTGAAGTGAAACTATTAAATAATCACCGTTCTGCTACGAATATATAAACCTCAACCAATAATAAAAGAGTTCCTACATCGATGAACTCTAAACCAAGACAAGAGATAAAAATCAATTGAAACACTTTTTCTCAATTGGTAGCTTGCGTCTATGATTATATATTATTCCAAACGCTATAGCTTGTACGCATAAGGATAAGATGCCCCCACAAGAAAGCAATAATTCACATAGAAACAAGAATCTATCTTAGGTGTTGGAGAAAAACAAGGCGGATTAGAAAAAATCATAACGATATCGAAATCGAAAGAAAACTGTAATCGAGGCCTGTGTTTGCACAGTTTCCTTAAGATAGATTCGCCCTACACAAGGACGTCTTTCTCCCAGGATACAACGATTTCAACGATGTTTCAACAACAGCCGAACGCAACCACGCTTGAGCAAAGCGACAACAAACGAACCGACAAATAAAAAAGAAAGGAAGAAGAATAGAACTCTGGGAGAGAGATTTTAGTATCTGAACGTGTGTGGAAAACTGAAGGGATAGGTGAGTATTTATAGGGGAAAATTCTGGAGCAAACCATCAAGTTGAGCAATGTGGTATAAAACCACTTTCTCACATTATTCCTTTTCCCACCAAGGTACTTTGAGAATCAATTACATTCACCTTAAATCCATTTTTAACGGATTATATATCGATTCAAAGCTCTCTTGTAGGAGAACACGAATATGTAATCACCTTACAAAAAGGTGTTACTTAACCCACTCATAATCGCATCCCAAAATGGTACAAACCCATTTGGTTTACCCAAATTTTCCAACAGAATTATCTTCCATGTCAGCATTGGACGGAAAAATTGGATGGAAGTTGGAAAAAATATTTAGACGGGAGCATCTTGATGAATTTTATACATAGGTGACCGACGCGTTATAAGCCGAAACATATGACCCATGGGGAACCTCTAAAGCTCAAGCATGGAGAAGTTAAGTACTGGTAGGAAAACTATGATAAAAGTTGTTCTTTCGTCTATCCTTTTTACTTTTTTATTCTCATGTTTCATCCTGCCAAAGACTTTGATTAAGAAGATGAATACAATTGTGTCTTGATTTAAGTGGGTGGGAGCAAGACATTGGTGATTTGTAATCGAATGAGAAACTCCAAATTAGTGGGAGGTCTAGTGTTTTGTAGTTTTGGAGAATTTAATGCGAGTTTCATTGCTAAGCTAGGTTGGAATATTGTACAACCACCAATAGAACTTTTGTTTTGACTTCTTAAAGGGTTGTGTTTCCCTGATATAGACTTTCTAACAGCCCCACGTCACCACTATTTGTCATTAATATGGCCAAGCTTAATAAAGGGAAGGGAAGCCTTGCTCAAAGGTATCCAAAAGAACATTGAATATGGAGAATCAACTTGGCTCCATGAAGCATAGTTTCTGGATACAACAAACTTCAAATTTCATATGAATCCTCAATTTAATTGCAAGGTTTCATAGTGCATTCTGCAACCTCAACATTAGTAGAACAATGAGAATATGATAGTTATCTTCTTGTGTGATACTGTACGACTAATCATTATCATTCTTTTGGTTCCTCTAGACTACTAATACTTGTGAATTATAACACCTTTCCCGTACTTAGAACTCATTTTGTGATGATTTATGTTGATTTCTTCCTCTTTTAGTGGCCAATTGAGTTATTTTGATAAGTATTACAATTGTGCTAGTTAGCGACCTTCTCGGTCCAATTTCAAGTTGGTTTAGTTGCTTTTTTATGCAATTGCAGATTGTGTCATTAAAGGGTGATGACAAGGAAACCACCAGTTCGAGCAGTGACCCAATCTGAGATCCGAGGCTCCCAACCCGCTTGATCAAAGGAATTAGTTGGAAGCTGACTGGAGAGAGCCAACGGGCCCCACGCCAGTTCAACGCACTACTCACCACGGGTTGACAGAAGGGCTAGTTCAAGCTTAACTAGCGCGCGCTGTCCCTTCTTTTATGCACTGTTGAATTTTCATTGGAGTGCGTCCCGCACGCCCTTGTAGCCAGCACTATTTAACTATTTATATAGCTTTTCAGCTCTAATTGGGAGAGACTCGTTTTTGGGAACAACTTTCAGAGCGTTTGTCGAAGGAAGAGTCATCCCAACACCATCTCAGCCATCTTCAAGTGCTCCCATCTCAACTCCTTCCATCTAAACACCAATCAAGAGGCTAAGAATGCATTCCTCCTTTGATTTCTTCATTTGAGTACTTGTATGCTCTCTTCCACCATGTCACAATAAAACCCTAGGGTTGGGTTGGAAGAACCCTAAGGGGGATGCTGGTTTTATGGATTCCATTGTTGTAACTGATGTTTAGAGATGAGTTAATGCAACTTTCTTTTGAGTTCTTTGATTGTGACCTTGTGATTGACCTATGGATTGTCGTTCATGGTGTTGATTGTGAGAGTCTTTGACCTAATTTTGTTGTTGATTGTTATCCTTGAAAGTATGATGTATGTTAGGATCCTTGGTTGCATGTTAGATATTTGTCGTTGACGGAGTTAATGCATGTTAGATATTTCGTTTACGAGAGAGGGATGCATTTCAAGGCCGATTCGAGTGAATTATCACACAGACATTTCATTGAACACGTGGCTTGCGAGGGTGTTTTGGTTGTGATGTGAACCGCTGTAACCGTGGGTAGACGACCCTTAAACACCACAAGTTGATCTCCTAGCACTCGTGAAGAACCTATGGAACCGGATGGAAGAGGACTTTGACCCACTAGCTATAAAGAGGTAGGAAGAAGAAGTATGAAGTCGAGGGCGCCACGCTAAGTGATGGATGGTCTTGATGATAAGCCAACCTTAAGTAATGCAACAACGAGCAAACACTTGAGGGCAAAAGAACATTTGTTCTGAAAGGAAGTTTATTAATCAAAGGGTGTGTTTACAAGGGTGGCCGGCGGCCTCTATTTATAGGAGGAGTTAGGGAACAAGCTCTCCTAATCCTTTCTTAAATAGCTACTTCCTATTTAACTAATTAAGTAATCTAAAGTCTAAAATAAGCTAAATTGATCCTAAATTGTTTAACTAAAAAGGAAAACAAAAAACAAGTCAAAAGAGTCTTGGGGTTGAAGGAATTAGCCTACTTAGGCTAATCCGGCAAAATTTGGGAAACCCTAATTCGGCGCCGTGTATGTTTCCCACTCCGGCTCGGATTAGGTGATCTTCTTCCTAAATGGGTGGCAACTTCATGGCAGCTTCCTCAATTCTTCCAGGGACGTGTGGCCATGCTTCCTGGGCTTTTAGGGATTCTAGGGCCGGTGGAAATTCGACAAAGGCCCGAGCCAATTGATGGCTCGGCCCATATCAATCCGGTGTAGCGCTCCGGGCTTGGTTCGGTGCCGGATGTGCCCAGGCTTTTTGTCTTCTGTCTCGGGCCATCTTTAAAGCTTTCCTTGGGGTGTTTTAGGCCAAAGTCTAAGCCTGGTGCACATCCGAATTCGTTTGGGGCTCGGAGTGAGCGCTTTGCTCAGCCTAGGGCCTACGGCGGCGCCCGGTCTTAACATCAATGCCCGGTGGGACTTCATTTCATGGTCCAGCTCCGGCTACTGCTTTTGGGAGGTGTCCTTGACTTTCAGGAGGGTGTAGCCCCTCTTTTTTAGGAGGATTCGTCCTCAAATCCTAATCGGCATAGGCATCATCATAGTATGGTGTCAAGTCAGCCACATTAAAGGTAGCACTTTGATGAACGTTGTAAAGCGTATCAAATACTACCAAGCTAACAAGCTAAGTAGATCGTATTCCACGGGTCTTCTAATAATTGTCTACTCAAATGTAAAGGCAGATTACTCTGGTTTAACACGTTGTGCGTGGTGTGAGTTCCACGACTTCTATTCTAGAAAATGCAAGCAAATTAAAAACTAAATTGAAAGACAGGTTAGAAGATTGGTTGACTTAACAAAGATGACAGACAAGCTTAGACTTCGAATCCCCCTTAGTTCACTAGAGCATTAGCAATCAATAGATCAGCGGATTTAAATTCTCGTTCAATCAATTCTAAGACACCACCATAACTCCTTACCCTTTGGTTTAAGACTGGCGAACGTTCGCTCTATCCGATCTAGCTACCAAGATTAATTAGCCGCACGAGTACGGTCGCTTCTTGCGACGACTAAACTAACTGGTGGAATTACTAACGATTTATGAGTTACTCTTGTAGTGGATTAACCCTAACTGGTTCCTACGAAAGGCACACTCCAATGAATAGGTTAATTGTTGATTTGGTGTTTGAAAGTAAGGCGAGTGTTCGCTTCTATCCTTAGCTTAACAAGAATCTAATCTAGGTGATCAATCCAGACAAGAAACATAAACAACAAAGAACAAATCAAACATGAAAGAGAAAATGATTGAACTTTGAATCTAATCACCGCCGATCTGTGACCGCTTTAAGGCCCTGGGTCACTTAGGGTTCATCTAGTCTAAGCTCTACGAGTTTAGCTACTCATGTTCATAACGACAGAATCAAAGACAGAAACAGAGTTCATCATGAAAAGGAAGAACAGATAGAAACTGTAAAACCTAATTAAGACGACCCTGGCAAAGCTTCACTCTCCGGTAATCTTCAATCCTAGCTTCGAGTCTCCGAGGTGAAGGGATGGCGTCATGATCTCTTCCTGGCTCTTCGAACTCTCAAACTCTGCTCTCTCAAACTCTTTAGGTCTGGAACACGTTAAAGTTCGGAATTATGAGATGTATATTTTAATTGAGCCGCCAGTTAAGTATTTATACTTAACCCTATCAGCGCCGGATTTGTTAAGGATTTTTTGGCGAAAACTTAAGGAGTTTTCACCGAAAACTTCAGTGTAAATCGCTGGCTCCGTCGACTGATTTGTAACACCCGTTCCGGATCAACCCGAGTAAACCCGTGGTTGAGCCGGTCCCAGGTACTACCGAGTAAAAACCAGGGTAAAACAGGGAAATTGGCGGTGATCAAAAGACAGTAAAAACATGGAAGGCCTCCATAGAAACGCGAAACTGAAATCCGAGTACAATCCAACCCATCATAAATCCTCCAATCCAACATAAATCAGAAAGTACATAAAAACCCCCCAAAATCTCATAGTCAACTGAAATGAACAGAAAAGTCAACTCCGCGTAATCCCAGTCTTCACCTCATGGCTTCCGTCCAGAACTTCACGAAATCAACCTCGAACTCAAACTCCTCAGCTACCTCTACTAGCCACGAGATCCTGAAAGGGGAAAAGGGATCAATTTCCTATTGAAATTGAGTGAACCCACTGGGCCTACCTACACGTTGTCCTACTCTATGGAGCGGTCCCAACTCCGCACAAGACATCTAACAATGGAACCAAACCCAACCCCCCTTTCCATATTTTAATTCCCTAAAAGCAGTCTAGGTGATCACGTTGGTCAGTTCTTGTTCTCAAGCACAATTCATAACAATAGAATCACACAGAATCAATACATCAATCCACGGCACACACAACATCATCACATCACATCCATCAACCAAGTCACTACCACAACCACAAGCACACAAACATCCACATTCATATTATCTAGGTGAGTTATTAGGCGCCAAGGAGTTATCCACACCACCACCGGCCGGCCGACGCACTTCCCTACCGCATGGGAAGTCCTCGCGCTCCCCTACCGCATGGGGAACGCGTTCTAATTAACCATCATCATCATCATCAATCTCATCACTCCCTTGACACCCATGTCAAGGGGATCCACCCCAATGGATCAGACTCAACAACCAGTACCTCGGGTGGGGTAGTGTGGGCTCCTTCCGGTTCTATTTCCAACATACAATTCTCAACATCACATTCTCAACTCATACATCACATCTACTACCAACATACAACACAAATCAGCCACATCTCATTCATAGTCCATAGTTCACAACACATCTCGTCCTCCATGCCCCTGTCATGTTCACAGCACACACATCACAATCAATAGGATAACCGGCTAGCTCACCGGCCTCCCCCACCTGCAAGTATAGGGGAAACCATGTCATGAGTCTAGGGGTCACCCACCTGTTCCTCTTATTCAGAGCGACCCCACATTGGCAGGGCAACTCTCCTGCATCCACAACCAGCGATTCATAATATCATAGCACCCGCACTCATTTCCCAACCATCCTAATTCTCATTTCTATGTCAATTCATTACTTAATTCACTTCAGTTCACACCCAACCTCAAACCATAGCAATCAACAACAACAATCAACCACGGCAATCATCAATAGCAATCAAGTACATTCACAGAACAATTTATCCCTTTTACGCTCATCATTTTCATGCATAACCTAGGTTTTGTTCTAAGTCCAATTGAAACTCCTCACGCTGTCCAAACTACTTACACAACGCTAAGCCCTCACCTGAAATAGAAGACGAGGCTCTAATCGTCTTCTAGTTCCCTAGAAACTCGATTCCCAACCACCAAACTCGTAGCTCTACCCTTCCTTACTGCTCACGACCTACACCCAGAAACCCAAAATGGAGGTTAGCGATCTCTTCTCCTCGTCGCTACAAATCCATAGCAACAAACGGAACTCAATTCCGACCTCTACAGCTCCCGGAATCACCCTTCGAAGATTGCTCGCACTAGGTTCGTCAATGGCTTTTCGGGGAGAGAGAAAGGGGAAAGAAGTTATGAATTTCCGTGCAAATCCGTCCTTTTATGCACGAAAAGTGCGCCTGGTATGTCAAAAAGTGCGCCGGCGCACATTGACCCCTAAAAGGCGCACATTTTGAATATTCCGCCGAAAGTTTGCTGAATTAATTGAAAAGTGCGCCTGCGCACTTCAGGGTCCAAAATCGGCACTTTTTGGTGCATCACCGTTCCCCTCTTTGCAACTTCGACCCAACTTAAACCCGAATGACCCAAAACTCAAGGGGAGCTTAAGAGCACTGATTCCAGTACCCTAGTCTATCGATCTTGAGTTCCAAACCGTTTGGTTGAGCGGGGATGTTACAAGATTCTCCTGTGAGTTTTGAGTCTAGAGTTTTCGGTGAGAACTTGACTTCTCACTGAAAAATTCTTCTTGTATTGCTCTGCCAATTTCTTCTGGAGTTTTCACCGAAAACCTGAGGACTTTTCGCTGAAAATTCTAGTGTAAAACGGGGCAGGATTTCTGTTGACTTGATTGACTTCTTGGACTGGTTCCGGTGTGGTTCCTCGAGGTTCCAATGCTTTAGACACGTCCTTGGCTACTTTATTTGACGGCAAAAACCTGTGCTATCATGAAAACATTAGAAAATCATCAAATAGACCCGAAACGGGCCAAAGTAACACAAATGGCACGAGATAGAGTAGTTGAGTGAATATTCGCTATTCTACCCTAAAAACTATGTCTTAAGCCAAGAAATGTCGCTTAAATGAGGCTGATAATCACGTCAAATCGAGTGTCATCAAAATACCCCACACTTAAGCTTTTGTTTGTCCTCAAGCAAACTGAATAGAACACGCTCACGTTCACAAATGATAAGATCGATTAAATTGAAGTTCAAGCATACACAATGAATTATTAGACAGGTAATCCCTAGAACAAGAAATCTAACATGCATAATGATCAGCTAAACAACCTGGTCTTACTAAAAACTGCACACGGGAAGAAGTAGTAACCAATCATGCACGAATTTGACCTGACCGACCAGAGTCGTCACACCGGAAATATTTAGTATAAGAGGAGCTCTCACTCTCTATGTTTAAGGACGTGTTTCTGCTCTCAATCATTTTCTGTTACTGAATTCTGTCATAAGTTTGCAATTCGACCACATCTCCACCACTGTGACAACACGAGGAACTAGTCAAGAAGGACTTCCCTGCTTGGGACTGTAATAAATTCTACACTACAAGGGTTAAGATGAGATGGATGAAGGGGATGTATGATTATGGCTTTGGTGCGGTGCAGCTTTCGAATAACTTCCCTCGAATCTAGCTTATGGCTTCCTACCGTCTAACCAGACACGGGTGGAATAATGCACGCTCGTCCTATGATACCCTCAAGCAACCCAACACTTTATTTTCTTTAAACACGCAGTTTTTTCCTGAATTTTCTTTTGACTTCATTCTTCCATATGTAGGGAGAAGAACGTTTATTGAACTGAACTATACACTTGAAAACTTTCTGAACTCTTTTTCTATATATTTTTTCAAATTTTTCTTCTTTTCTTCTTTTTCTATTTTTTTTCTTTTGTGCTGATTCTTTCTTTTAGTTGCTAGAGGGGTTTACACGTCTGGACATAATAGCTAAGACCACCTGTTTAATGGCTATAGGCAAGTTACCACAAACCAACTTCCGGTAGGCTAATCTAGAACTACAACCACAGGGGATCAACTGGGAATGAAAGAATGGGGATTGGCTGTAATGTAAATCGAACCGAAAGAACAGGCTAAGCTCAAGGGTTTAAACCTAATGGATTTATCGTTAGGCAGGCTATCTGGTTTAGTACCTGAATCTAGGTGCCCCTATCATTCTAGAATTCGTGTCATCTTGTGGTCTCGAATAGGTCTCATGCAAATTTTAACTCGTTCAAGCAAACAGAAAACCACTCATAAAGAATTGAAATTGCAAGTTACGTGCAATGGATCAAAAGCTCACAGTTGGTTTGCTAGTCGGATTGGTCATTTTCATGCAATCAAGGTGACAAACTACAAGTGTGATTTTAAAAATCTGTTCTGACCAGGCAATTTAGCATCAAAATATACACGTTGGTTCTCAGGTTCTAGGTTAAGCAGTCTAAGCATCATTATGACAGATCAAACAACAACTTAAAATAAAAAATCAAGAATCGAGCAATTCTAATGCTAGAGATACTGGAAAGGAACCACAGAACACACAAAAACACAATCAAGGGAAATCAAGTTCATGCAAGGTTCTCTCGCATCCTACCCCACAATTAAATCGCTTTGTGTCCTCACAGGACTAAAGCTAGAGTGGAGAGTAAAATAGAAGAACCTGGACCGAGATGATTGGTGTAGGGGATGAACACGGGTCCTCGGAGCGGAGGGAATCTACCAAAGCGAAGGGAAGTGTAGTAGACCCTAAGCAAAGGGAATCTCCCAAACTACCTGCAAAACAAAAGCAAATGAAAGATAAAAAGGAAACCGGGACAAGTGTCCCAAATCCACACAAAAAAAGTTGGATCGAAATCCGAAAAGAAGAAATAAAAAGAAGGGACAAGGAAAAGGATACAACCCGATTACTGCTGGTCAGGTGCATCACGATGTAGAATGTGGAGGATGTCGTTGACCTACCACTGCCATGCCAGCTGTGCCTCATACCTCTCATCATCGCAGCGCATGTGCTGCTGCATAATAACCCATCTGGCATCCTGGGTGGCGGTGTCTGTGACTCCCATTGTTGGAGTCGCTCGTACAACTCTCCAAGATCAGCTGGATGCGGTCGGTGCTGAGGATGGGGCGCCTGGAATGGATCCTAGAGGGGCGACTGCTGGTGATATGCATACCCTGCCGGCTGCTGTGGCGAGGGTATATGGTCGTCAAACACCTGCTCCGACTGAGGAAGCTGCTCCTCAGAATTGTCTTCTTCCTCTGACTCGTCCTCGTGTTTGAGAGGAGGAGCTTCCGCCACCTGTCGACCAAGGTCCAACTGGAGGGCGTACTTGACCGCTAAATCACCACCTAAAGTGTGTACCATGTGACGTGGGACGTCCAGGCCATATGACTGGCTGAGACCAAGGGAGATGATGAGGCGGCCTACAAAGTTACCGCCAAGGAGTGAGCGAGGCGGCCGTGGCTTCTGGGTCTTCTGGTGGAAGATGCGCGCAAGCATCCATCCTAGATGAAGAGGATAAGCCTCCCAGATGGCACGTAGAAGAAGGAGCTCCTCTCTGCTGATGTGGTGGCAGTCCTTTTCTGGAGCAAACAGCTGTGACCTAAGCCAAACCATATGAATAAAACGAATAGAGAGGGTGAGAGAGTGACCTAACAGAGTTATGAGACGTAGTATGAGCATTTTGTACTCCAGTGATGTGGCTCGAGAGTGCATCATATTCCTCTCCTTTGCCCGTGTTGTTCTGCCAACCGTGGTGGTGACCCTCGTAGTGCTCCCGGGGGATGCCGAGATGAGCTGCGAACTCATCGTAAGTGAATTATTTGTGCACCCCGCCGAGGTAGAAGGAGATGACCTTCTTGTGCTGCCTCTTCTTGTGCTCATCCAGCTCGAATGTAGCCCAGAACTCCTGGAGCGCGACGTCTGAAAAGCTATCGGCCAAGGTGGTCAACTCTAGAAGTCCTGAAGGTGCCAACGAGTCGAGCACATTCTGGTGCCAATCCTCATCGTGCTCGAGGAGTGAGTCCATGGACAATGGTCGCACGTCGGCTCTGGGAACGTGCTCGAACCTCTGGTAGCGCTCGAAATAATGCACGGGCAAGCGGGCAACCGTGGGGTGGTACCCGGGGCGGCCTGGAAATGCCGGAGGAGGGCCGGAGATGGCGGGTGTGACGGGGGCGGGTGCTCGGGAGCTAGAGCCGGTGTCAAGTCTGGCCGTAGTCCTGCGTTCATTGGTTACATTCCTACTGCATAGCAAGAAAAGAAACCAGGTTAGTCAAACTAAAAACCTACCCCACACTTAGTAGAAAAACTCAATTTCACAAAGAAATGAGGAAAACCGAGTGGGGGTAAGCAAAGCGAGTAACCGGTATTCATAATTAAATCTCAAAACACGCAAAAGACTAGCCAAAAATGTTAACATCACAATTAGAGTTCAGAAGTCAAACCGACATTCAAAAAGTCAACATTAGAACGCATTGAACCCTAATCATGGCAATCACTAGCACAAATCAAGAAATGACGGCATAACATCAACTCTGACAACCAACACAGTGATACGAACGTGAATACACAAATATGGCAGCCAACAGAGCAAAAACAGTGCATGGTCAAACTGACATTTCACAAAAGTCAACGCCACAAAGAATCATCCTTTAAGAATAGCAATATACGATCAAATGGCATTAAAAGTCACCACAATTCTCCCAAGCATGCTAGAACAGTCCAAAGCAATCAGTTCACCAAAATTCTCACGAAACAGTCAGCACGCATATCGAGGTAGATCGAAATAGTCAACTGAAGTCAACCCAACAAAATTCAGCATTCAACATGTCAAAAGAATCGTAATGAAAACTCTACAACTTACCTCGAGGTCATAGTGGCTGAAAATGAACAGACGAAGAGGAATCGGCGAAAAACTCGAGAAATTAGGTTTTGGTGGAATTGGAGCTTTAGAGCTCCGATTCGGACGTTCTACGGCTTGGAATGATCGGGCGAGAGAGAGGAAAGGTGTGGCGGCGGTCGGCGACGACGGCGGCGGTGGGGTCGGGCGGCAGTGGTGAAGGTAGTGACGGTGGCGATTTTCTTTTTGAAGGGGGGGTTCGGTTTCTTTTTTCCGAAAATGAAAATGTGAGGGAGAAGAGAGAGAAGGGACCGGGAAAAGGGGATAAGATTTTATGGATTTTCTCATATTTTTTGACGAAAAATCTAGTTCAAAACGTCTGCCGGATTTTAAAGTCAGTTTTTTTCAAAAAGTGTGAAACTTTTTTTCTCATATTTTTTGACGAAAAATCTAGTTCAAAACGTCTGCCGGATTTTAAAGTCAGTTTTTTTCGAAAAGTGTGAAACTTTTCGCCGAAAAGTTTATCAAAAGTTGGACAGAAAACACAGTGGGTATTAAAGGGGAGTTTTCGCCGAAAAGGGTGAAAACTATGCACTGTAACTTTTCAAAATGTTTTCGTAATTCCGGCAAACTTCAGAAAATCAGAATTAAATTGACAAAAAATCAGAACAACCTCAAACAACTTGCGATTGAAACGATGACACACAAATTACACACGAAAAATAATAAATCAAGCAAACTGACACTTTTGGCTCCCCCGAACTGACTCTAAAACAACAAGTTCGACACAAATTAAAAACTTACTCCAGCCGTGGGTTGCCTCCCACGAAGCGCTCTTGATTAACGTCCTTGAGCTGGACGATACCTTGACGTTGTTAGGAGACATCCCAACTCAGGATCTCCTTAACCCTAGCGTCGAAATTCATGAAGTAGAGCTTCGGGGTATCTCCGTCGAGCGTGAATTTCTTCCCGTTAGCATGAGTGAGCTTAGTGCCTCCATCGATAAGATGATCAGTGATCTTGAACAATCTGAACAGTTCTCTTGCGAGATCATCCTTCGTGAGTGTTACAATGGAAGAAATGAGGATAGTCAGCTTTATCTTCTCTTTCACCTCCGGCTTCATTTCATCGGGATCTGTGATCTTTGGCGCTTCCTTGGGAGATGCTTTTGGCTTCTCCTTCTTCACTTGCTCCTACGCCGATGGCTTGACAGGGACTGGTGGTGCAGCTGGCTCGGAAGAGGATGGCGGAGCAACTGGCCTCCAGACCATCTGAGTCTTCTTCTGATTCTTCCTCCGTAGCCTGCCAGGTTCCTTGCTTGGCGGTGATTGAGAAGAAGAGGCTTTCAGTTCCTTCTTCTTAGGCGGCTTTTGTGCCGAAGATCCTGGTTTCTGCTTGATGATCTGTTCGACACCTGCAACAACAGTTGATCTAGAAACACTGGAAGAGACATCAGTAACGGAGTTGACCGGAGTCAACTCCACAGTTTCAACAACAAGACAATGAGGTTCTTCTTCCATAGGATTGTATTTCATACCGTCCTTAAGGTGGAATGTTATCGTTTCCTTACCAACCCTCAAGGTCAAAGAACCACTCGGAACATTGATTTGCATTCCGGTTGTTGCCATGAAGGGTCGACCTATAAGAATAGTAGAATCCTCATCGCTAGTATCTATAATCACAAAATCAGCTAAGAAAGTGAAAGGACTACATTTAGTAACAACATCCTTAATCTCTCCTCTAGGCGTTTTCAATGATCTATCAGCAAAGACGAGTTGCATGCTAGTCGGTTCAAGTTCTCCTAGATTCAATTTCTCGAACAAACTCATAGGCATGACATTGACAGACGCACCAAGATCAACCAAACTACGTTCTATCTCAATATCATTAATGACTAGAGGTAGCGTGAAAGAACCAGGATCAGAACACTTAGCTGGATATGGCGAGGAAGGCTTCTTGCTACGGGTGGTAGGATATCATTCTTTCTTTCCCCACATGCTAGTCTCGATCCTTGCGTTCGGCAGCAATGCATTCAGGAAGGGAGGCTTCTCGTAGTACGGAGCAAGAGGAGGATCATACTCCTTAGGCGCCTCCTTCTTTGCTTCCTTCTTCTCCGGAACTTCATTGGTCCTGTATAAATTAGAAGAAGCATTAGTAGGTGAGTTTGTCGGGTTTTGAATAGATACCATCTTAGCTTGCTCCTTTCTTGGATTCGGCTCGGTTTGGCTGGGGAGCTGGCTATGTGGTCGACCAGATGCTAGCATGCTAGAGATCTGGTTCACTGCATGCTCTATTCTTTGACCGGAAGCAATCTGTTCTTGGTTGAGGAAAGCTTGAGCTTTGAACTGACTATCATGATCGTCAAGCCTGGTGATGATCTGATTGAGCTTCTTGTCGAGTTCATTGACGTTGTTTTCCTTCTGATGCTGTTGTCCTGTATAAGTATTGTTCAAATATTGATTCTGGCGATTGCCAGGAGCAGTTCCATAGTTACCCGGATTCCGATGTGGCGGCTGGAAGACACCTTCCGTCGGATTGTTTGGCTTCTAATCCTGAGCTGAACCAGTTGGTCGGCTATTCTGGTTCTGGCCTTGGTTCTTGTTGGCAACGACATTGTAGGGAGGTCAATCTTGGAAATTTCCATGTTGTCTGAAGTTGCGGTAGCCAACATACCCTTGTTGGTTGTTGTTGAAGCCTTGAGAAATGAAATTGACTTCTTCGGAAGACCAGACTTCTGCTTTGCCAAAGTTCTGGCATCGGCCTCCGTTGTGAGCACAAGCTCCACACCACTAGCAATCAGCAACGTAGACAGAGGCTGCTGGCGGCTTGATAGGTGTAGAAGACTTCTTCAGATGCTTCTGAACTTCTGCTTTAATGGTTGCCTCAAGAACGAGCTTGCTTCTTGATCCTTTTGATTGTCGTTCCCAGTTCATTGACTTGGAAGCACAGTTCACGAAATGGAGAAGAGCAGCTTCAGGTGTGAGGGTAATGCAATCCCCTTCAGCTAGGGAATGACCCATTTAGCAGATTCTTCACGAAGACCTCGAGCAAATATTTCAGCTAACTGTCTCTGCTCGAAACCGTGGTGAGGACAATTGTAGAGAAGTTCTTGGAATTCATTCCAAGTGTCATATAAGCTCGCTCCTTCCTTTTGAGAAAATCTGGCGATGCTGTCCATGAAGGCTGTTGTTCTGGAAGGAGGGAAGTACTCTTCGACGAAATCTTGAGCAAGAGTATGTCAATCTCTGTAGTAACCAGGTGGTTTGCCAGTGGGCCATCTCTTAGCTACGCCTTTAAGAGGGAACGGGAAAGCTCTCAAGCATAGAGTATTCTTGTCGAGATTCCCATTCTTGAAAGTGCTGCAGACATCAATGAAATCCGCCAGATGCGTGCACGGATTGTCTAATGGCCTGCCTTCAAATTGTAGATCCCTAGAGATCATGGTCAAGAAAGGAATCTTGATCTCATAGTCAGGATCTCCTTCGATGTGTGGCACGGCGATAGAAGATCGAACGCTAGTCGCGCTCGACTTGTTGTAGTTAGCTGGACTCTTTGGTGCGCCCGATGGTGGTAACTGATCACCCATCCTAGGAGATGGAGGAGGTGAAAGTGATTCGGTGTATGAAGCGGATGAAGATGACGGTGAAGATGAAGATGAGGAACTCTCCTTCAGTTCCTCAATCTTAATTGGAGTGACAGATGGAGGTGGATTGGTTCTGCCTGTCGTTGAAATTTATGATTGTCTTGGTGGAGCAGAACTGCCTGGTCTCTCTATACTCTTACCCTTGTCGTTCTTGGCAGTTTGGGAGCGCGTGAGAGGGCGGTGGTGCATAAACCTGTGAGCAACCTACGAATGACAAAAACAAGCACAACCAGTGTAAAATCGAAGTGGATGGAAAAATGAAAGATGGAAAGTAGAAGAATAAAATGCCAGTTCTTCTTTCAAACAATTAAAAGATGTCCCTGGCAACGGCGCCAATTTGATGAACGTTGTAAAGCGTATGAAATACTACCAAGCTAACAAGCTAAGTAGATCGTATTCCACGGGTCTTCTAATAATTGTCTACTCAAATGTAAAGGCAGTTACTCAGGTTTAACACGCTGTGCGTGGTGTGAGTTCCACGACTTCTATTCTAGAAAATGCAAGCAAATTAAAAACTAAATTGAAAGACAGATTGGAAGATTGGTTGACTTAACAAAGACGACAGACAAGCTTAGACTTTGAATCCCCCTTAGTTCACCAGAGCATTAGCAACGGATCAACGGATTTCAATTCTCGTTCAATCAATTCTAAGACACCACCATAACTCCTGACCCTTAGGTTTAAGACTGGCGAACGTTCGCTCTATCCGATCTAGCTACCAAGATTAATTAGCCGCCCGAGTACGGTCGCTTCTTGCGACGACTAAACTAACTGGTGGAATTACTAACGATTCATGAGTTACTCTTGCAGTGGATTAACCCTAACTGGTTCCTACGAAAGGCACACTCCAATGAATAGGTTAATTATTGATTTGGTGTTTTAAAGTAAGGCGAGCTTTCGCTTCTATCCTTGGCTTAACAAAAACCTAATCTAGGTGATCAATCCAGACAAGAAACATAAACAACGAAGAACAATCAAACATGAAAGAGAAAATGATTGAACTTTGAATCTAATCACCGCCGATCCGTGACCGCTTTAAAGCCCTGGGTCACTTAAGGTTCATCTAGTCTAAGTTCTACGAGTTTAGCTACTCATGTTCATAACGACAGAATCAAAGACAGAAACAGAGTTCATCATGAAAAGGAAGAACAAATAGAAACTATAAAACCTAATTAAGATGACCATGGCAAAGCTTCGCTCTCCGGTAATCTTCAATCCTAGCTCCGAGTCTCTGAGGTGAAGGGATGGCGTCATGATCTCTTCCTTGCTCTTCAAACTCTCAAACTCTGCTCTCTCGAACTCTTTAGGTCTGGAACTCGTTAAAGTTCTGAATTATGAGATGTATATTTTAATTGAGCCACTAGTTAAGTATTTGTACTTAACCCTATCAGCGCCGGATTTGTTAAGGATTTTTCAACGAAAACTTAAGGAGTTTTCGCCAAAAACTTCAGTGTAAATCGCTGGCTCTGTCGACTGATTCTCCTATGAGTTTTGAGTCTAGAGTTTTTGGCGAGAACTTGACTTCTCGCCAAAAACTTTTTCTTGTATTGCTTTGCCGATTTCTTTTGGAGTTTTCGCCAAAAACCTGAGGATTTTTCACGAAAAACTCTAGTGTAAAATGGGGCAGGATTTCTGTTGACTTGATTGACTTCTTGGACTGGTTCCAGTGCGGTTCCTCGAGGTTCCAATGCTTTAGACACATCCTTGGCTACTTTATTTGATGGCAAAAACTTGTGCTATCATGAAAACACTAGAAAACCATCAAATAAACCCGAAACGGGCCAAAGTAACGCAAATGGCACGAGATAGAGTAGTTGAGTGAATATTCGCTATTTTACCCTAAAAACCATGTCTTAAGCCAAGAAATGTCGCTTAAATGAGGCTGATAATCACGTCAAATCGAGTGTCATCACACTTACCCCATAGGAATTGGGTAGATCAAGGACATAGGCATTGTTGTTTAATCTTTGAAGGATGATGTACGGTCGATCCCCTCTAGGTAACAATTTGGACTTCCTCTGCTCAGGGAACCTATCTTTTATGAAGTGGATCCATACTTGGTCCCCAACTTCAAAGATCTTCTCTTTCCTTCCCCGGTTGGCGTTGCGGGTGTATTGGGCAGTTCTCCTCTCAATGTTGGCCTTGGCCTTCTCGTGTAGCTTCTTGACATATGCTGCCTTCTCTTGACCACGTGCATCTAATAACTCACGGATAGGTAGAGGTGATAAATCCAACGGGGTTAAATCCATAAACAAGTTCAAAAGGTGAGTATTGGGTGGCGAAGTGTACAACCCTTTTATAAGCGAATTCTACGTGTGGTAGGCAGTCTTCCCAAGTTTTAATGTTGCTTTTGATGATGGCCCGTAGCATTTGGGACAAGGATTGATTCACAACTTCGGTTTGGCCATCAGTTTGGGGGTGGCAAGTGGTGGAGAACATCAATCTTGTTCTAAGCTTAGCCCACAAGGTTTTCCAAAAGTAGCTTAGGAATTTTGAGTCCCTGTCCGAGACTATCGTCTTGGGAACCCCATGCATCCTGAATACCTCATTAAAGAACAGATCAGCAATATGGGAAGCATCATTAGTTTTGTGGCAAGCAATAAAATGGGCCATCTTAGAGACCTATCTACGACCACAAAGATGGAATCCTTTCCTTTTCTAGTCCTAGGCAGTACTAATATGAAATCCATAGACAAGTCAACCCATGAGTGCTCAGGGATGGGTAAAGGGGTGTCTAAGCCATAGGGTTTGAGTTTTGACTTAGCTCGTTGGCACTTGGAGCATTGAGCTATGAGCTTCTCCACATCATGGGCCAATAGAAATGCTCCTTGAGGGTGGCCAAGGTTTTGGCTACGCCAAAATGTCCCATGAGGCCTCCTCCATGAGCCTCTAGGGTTAGCACAATCCTTCAAGAATGGTTAGGTAAACATAGTTTGGGTCCTTTGAATAAATATCCATCCTGTTCATAGAACTTCCCAAATCCTCCCTGGTGACAAGCCTCAAAGATACTCTTAAAATCGGGGTCAGTAGCATACATGTCTTTGAGGTGTTCAAAGCCAATAAATTTAGTAGTAAGGACTGAGATTAAGGTGTAACTTCGAGAGAGGGCATCAGCCACCATATTTTCCTTACCTTGCTTGTATTGAATGATGTAGGGGAAGGATTCAATGAATTCGACCCACCTTTCATGTCTTTTGTTTAGCTTGTGTTGAGCCTTGAGGTACTTGAGTGATTCATGATCCATGTGGATGATGAATTCCTTGGGCCACAAGTAGTGTTGCCAAGTCTTCAAAGCTCTTACCAAAGCATAAAGGTCTTTGTCATAGGTGGGGTAGTTGAGGGTGGCACCACTTAGCTTCTCATTGAAGTAACCGATGGGCCTTTTTCTTGTATTAGAACAGCTCCAATCCCTACTCTAGATTTCAAAGGGCTTAGCAAAGTCAGGCAGCATGAGCAATGGGGCTTCGGTGAGCTTTTTCTTTTGGGCTTCAAAGGCTTCTTGTTGTGGGGTACCCCATTGGAAGGGCACATCTTTCTTGAGCACGGCTGTAAGTGGGGCAGCAATGGTACTAAAATCCCTTACAAACCTTCGGTAGAAACTAGCCAATCCATGAAAGCTTCTAACATCAGTGATGTTCTGAGGTGTGGGCTAGGATTTGATAACTTCTATCTTGTCTTTATCCACCCTAATACCTGTTGAACTAACAACAAGCCAAGAAAAACAAGATGATCTGTGCAAAAAGTGCACTTGGCCATGTTAGCATAGAGGTGTTCTTTCCTTAGCGTTTCTAAGACAGTTTTTAGGTGCCCTAGGTGGTCATCTAGGTTTTTGGAGTAGATAAGTATGTCATCAAAGTAGACCACCACAAATTTCCCAGTGTAAGACCTAATGACTTGATTCATCAGTCCCATGAAGGTACTAGGTGCATTGGTTAAGTCAAAGGGCATGACCATCCGTTCGTATAGCCCTAATTTAGTTTTTAAGGCAGTTTTCCATTCATCACCTTCCTTCATTCGGATTTGGTGATAGCCTGATTTAAGATCAATTTTAGAGAAGATAGTAGATCCATGTAACTCATCAAGCATGTCATCTAATCTAGGGATAGGGTTGCGATACTTAACTGTAATGTTGTTGATGGCTCGACAATCAACACATATTCTCCATGTTCCTTCCTTCTTGGGGACTATGATAACCGGCATGGCACAAGGGCTCATGCTTTCTCTGACGTATCCTTTGTCCATCAGCTCCTCTACTTGAGCTTGTATCTCTTTGGTTTCTTCTGGATTGGTACGGTAGGCTGGCTTGTTTGTCAAGGCAGCTCCCGACACCAAGTCTATTTGGTGCTCAACTCCTCTTAGTGAGGGCAGTCCACTAGGGATTTCTTCGGGGAAGAAGTCCTCAAATTCATGTAAGAGTGAGATAACAACACTAGGCAAGGAGGTGTTAGGGTTAGAAATCAAGCATTCCTTGTAAAGGATGATCACAAGGGGTCTCCTAGTAAGTAGGGTTTGTTTGAGCTCTCTAGGGGTGGCTAGGAGGTTTTCTCTCCATTCAATCTTACTTTTTTGAGCTCTTGGACCCTTAGGGTCTTGTAATTCTATTTTTACACTTGGGGGGGACCACTCGTTTGTTCTCTCTTCTCTCTGTTTTTTGAGCTCCTCTCTCTTTTTTTCTCTCAGATTACTCTCCTATCTATTTGATCTTTGAGAATTCATTAGGGGACAATGGTTTTAAGATGTACTTCATGTCTCCATGGATGAGGCTGTACCTGTTGGTGCTCCCATCATGGTTGGAGTACCTATCGAATTGCCAAGGTCTCCCAAGTAGTATATGGGCAGCCTCCATGGGAACCACATCACATAGGATGATATCAGCGTATCTTCCTATGCAAAAAGGGATGTGAGCTTGATGGGTCACCCTTAATTCCCCACAGTTGCTAAGCTAGTGTAGCTTGTAGAGTTTCAGATGTTTTAGGGTTGGAAGGCCAAGACCCTCCACTAAATCGGTGCTCACGGCGTTAGTACAACTTCCTCCATCAATTACCATACTACAAATTTTATTTTTAAACACGCACCTAGTATGGAAGAGTTTATCTCGTTGCTCCCAACCTTCCTCCATGATTTGGGCACTAAGGACATGTCGGGAGATGGCAGAGAACCGGTGAGCGTGCTTCGGTGGGTGTGGTGCTCCCAGGCTGAGCGGTGCATCAGAGTTGATCGGTGCTTTGGGGCTTTCCGGGGCACGGGTCGGGGCTCAGGCCTGGAGACCGGGGCCTGAGAAAGGGCGCGGGCCATTGACCAGGTGACAATTCTTGTAGGGGCTGGTACGTCGGGTGGCTCGGGCGTGGAGCTCTCACCGGATGGGTGGCTGGCGTCGGAGCCTGGAGCCGGTACTGATCCGGGGTAGGATGGGGTTCCGCGTGGTCTTGCACTATAAAAAACAGGGAATTTCGCATCATTTGAAACGAAAGAGGATGGCGTCGGTCGGTCAAAGACCGACACAAAATACTGTGTGCGTGTTGACCCGCGTAAATAGCGTTAGTTAATACACGACTGACTCTAAATGAGGCCACAAAAACCGACGCTAAATGCCATTCTGAACCGATTTGCTAGTTGAACCAACATGTAATTTAGCGTCGATTATGATAAAGTGATTTGCGTCGGTTAAGTCCGATGCTATATACACGAGATTATTGCGTCAGCTGTGAGAAAGTAAATGGCGTCAGTTGGCAACCGACGCTATTTACACGGGAAAATAGCGTCGGTTGATGACCGACGCTAAATACACCACATATAAAAGCCCCTCTTCGACGAAAACAACTCATTTCTCGCGAAAACAACTCATCTCTCTCTCCAAAAAAGGAAACCCTGCCCGCTCAGTCGCCGCCGCCCCGTCGCCGCCGCTCAGTCACCGCCGCTCATCTCGCCGCCGCTCATCTCGCCGTCGCTCCCTCATCTCGCTCATTTTGTAAGAGGTTCTGCCCTCATTGCTACTTTTCCAAGTTTGAGTTCTATTTCTCTACAGCAGCCGTCTTGCTACTTTTCGACTGCTATATTTCGTGATCTGTGATTAACGTCCTTTGTGTGATTAAAGGTTTGAAAATTAGGAAAGAAGAAGGGAATTTTGGCAAACCATATTAAATTAGCCAATAGCTTAAAATGGGGTGGTGTTTAAGTGTGAAGTAGCTTGTTTGCTTGGTTTGATTCAGTATGGCAGAATGTTGGTTGTGACTTTCGAGAATTTTGGCAAAGTTCTAGCAACAATCTTACACCAAAAAAATGATACTGGTCTAGTGCCCACCTCCCAAAATAGTGGTATAATCCGTCTTGAGGTTTCGAATCCGGAACTGATGAATTGCTTGCCGAACCTGCATTTGCCTTCTTCCTAACATCAAACTCCATGATATTAAAATGTGGTCCAAGTCTAGTGATTTTGACAGTTGAACTACACTCCTTTCATACTATATTTTGGTACACTCTTAACTTTAACTTTTCTGTTAACCAACTTGTTGAAGGATTCACAAGTTCTCTTCGGGACATTGCTGAGGAGAGGTAAGAATTCTCGTACTCAGCAGTCTACAGGTCAGTGGTCAAAGCACCAACAACATCCTCGATGCTCTGATTGAATCTGATTGAATTTCTGATGTTCTGATTGAATTTATGTTTGACTGCTGTTTGGTAATGAATTTTTTATGTTCTGATTGAAGGTAGACACACAATCAAAAGCTTTGAAAGCCTACTGCTCTCTTCTTCTTCTTCTGACAAGGTATGTTGTCTTCATAGTGAATTAATATTTTTATGATATGTACCTTCAAAGGAATGCCGTATTCATAGTTTTATGCGGAATGTCGTTTAATGTGGATGAGAAAGTTTATGAATAATCTTGGTGGTGTTTAATGCGATTTTCTTGCGGGTTATAGTTGGTGTTTAATTGTGTGTTCAATGGGATTTTCTAATTGGTGTTCATATCCATGGATCTAATATTTTCTTATAACCGGTTAAGATTAGTTTCTTATAACCCGTTAAGATTAATTCCCACTAATGTTAGTTTGTTAGTAGTTCATCATTAGCTGTAATTATGATTAGTGTGATTCAACCTGTTAAGATTAGTTTATAAATATTGAGTAATTTTAATTATAGCTAAGCATATATAGCTAATTTGTAGGAAAATGTATGCTTGCCTCTGCCTATGCCTCTTATAATTGATAATTTCTTATAAAATGTATGCCTATGCCTCTTATAAAATGTTAGCATATATAGTGATAATTTCTTACAAAGACTAGTTAATAGTGTATTCTTAGCTTAGCTACTTATTAGGTACTTTATAGTATATCCTACAACATATTATCTTAGGTACTTTATAGTATATCCTACAACATATTATCTTTTTGATTACGTTAATTAATGTAGATTAGGATTTCCACCGCTGAACACTTCTGCTCTAAACTAAATCAGGTAGATCTCAGTGGACAAATATTGGATGTACAAACCGAGATTTTCACCAGAGTACATGGCTGGCTTAGAAAGCTTCTTGAATTTTGCTTTCTCCAATAACAATGGAGGGGAACGAATTCTCTGTCCCTGTCCAAAATGTGGATTTAAGAAATGGCTATGTAGGGATGACTTTTATAAACATTTACTTTGAAAGCCATTTCCTCAAGGCTATACTATTTGGGATCGACATGGAGAACGTAATCTCGCATTGTCTTCTGAGATTAATCCACCTACAAGGGTTCATAACTATGATCCTACAGGATCCCTCCGTGCAATGATTAATGATGCTTTTGGTGTCGTTACTGAGGAGGTACCCGAGACTACTGATGCTTTTGGTGTCATTACTGACGGTATAAACGAGGAGGATCAAATGAATGAAGATAATGGTCCCATGCTCTAATATAGTAACATGAACATCCTTAATGACATGGAGGAGCTAGTTGATAAGCCGGTTGAGGAGAATATTAATTTGATGGAATTACTAAAAGATGGGGAAATAGCATTATACGAAGGATGTCCAAAGTTCTCAAAACTATCCTTTATTTTAAGGCTTTATCATATCAAGGGGATGCATAACATCAGTGACAAAGCAATGTCGATGATTATTGAGTTGTTGCACGAAGCTTTTGGGTTCGCCAACATACCACCAACAGGATACAGTGCCAAGAAAATGATCAAAAATCTTGGTCTGGGGTACACTAAGATTGATGCCTGTGCGAATGACTGTATGTCGTATTGGGGGAATTCCTTGAAAGAGACTGTTTGCAGAATTTGTAAGTAGTATAGATACAAGGATGATGGTGGTGATGGTGGTGATGAGGTAGTTGTTGGAAGTAAGAAGACACGAAATGCGATGAAAATATATCGCTACTTTCCTCTAATTCCAAGACTGAAAAGATTGTTCATGTGCCCTACAATAGCTGAGAGTTCTGTGGACAATCAACCTCATACAAGCGAACTAGCTTATTATGGCAAATTAGAAGACATAGTTGAGTTGAATTACTATGGCGAATTTCGTGTGGTGTTATTCAAGTGCAAATGGGCTAATACACACAATCCTAGGTATGTGAAGAAAGATAAGTTGGGGTTCACACTGCTTAATTTCTCACACTTGCTTTATACTGGAAGTCATTTAGACGAGCCATATATTGAAGCAAAGGATGCTCGAATGGTCTACTATGTCGAAGATAAAGTGGAGAAGGGATGGTGTGTTCCTATACATATCAAACCTAGAGAAGTGTATGACATGGGCGAGCACGAAGGGAGCTCCGTTCATGAATCTGATATGCTTGTGAATCCAGAGTTTTCGGATTTTGATAATGCCACTGTTGTACCCCTAACCAGGCCTGGAACTGCAGAGTTTGATGATTAATTAGGCTTTGTTAATTACATGTTTGACAAAGTTATTGATCTCCAAATAATTATTGCATGTTTGACCTAACTCAGTTTGTTTTTGTTATGCAGACATGGCTTCTGCACATAGAGATAAGTGGGAGGTTGAGCTAGTTGATCCTGAAGACTGTAGATGAGGTCTCCGAGAGCCACTTGTTTAGCCGCCTTCGAGATGGTAAGAAGGTTTTCATCCCTTTTAGCCGCCTAGGACCTGAGGGTATTGGTCCAGCTTCTTTGTTGGGCGGGTTCTTAGGCACGTTGGCTAAGGATCACAACTACATTCCGTTTACCTACGAGTCGTGGGAGAAAGTAACAGATCAAGAGAAGAATGATTTGATGGAGATCGTATGGGTAAGTGATAAACTCTAAAATTGTTAACCTTTAGTCAATTAGTTTGACTTGAATACTATTAATGAATTGATACTGAATTTGATGCAGCGATTGATGAACCGCGGTTTCACGCGCGTGTAGTCAAATAACTAATCTACCAAGGTAGACTAGATCATATTCTACTCGAGGTCTCTTCTTCTTGTCTACTCAAATATGTTGGCAAATTACTCAATTTAAACAAGTTGTGCGTGGTGTGAGTTCCACGACTTCTAAAAGACAGGAAGATTAAAAGGTTGACTAACAAGAAGATAGACGAGCTTAGATTTCGAATCCCCCTTAGTTCACCAGAGCATTGGCAATCAACAGATCAGCGGATTTCAATTCTAATTCAATCAATTTCTATACACCACCATAAATCCTGACCCTTAGGTTTAAGACTGGCGAATGTTCGCTCTATCCGATCTAGCTACCAAGATAAATTAGTCGCCCAGGTACGGTCGCCTCTCGCAATGACTAAACTAACTGGTGGAATTACTAACAATTTATGAGTTACTCTTGTAGTTCTGCGAAGCTACGATCTCTTGGATCTTCAATTTTAAGCTCCGAGCAAGAGAATTCTGTTGGGTTTTTGCCGTCAAGAGAATTCTGTTGGGTTTTCGCCGAAAACCTTGTACTGGGCAGTTGGAATTTCAGTTCTGACTTTGGTTTGATTTCTGGTTTGATTCCGGTTCACTTCATGAGGTCTTGAACACGTCCGTGGCTACGTATTTGACGGCAAAAATTTGTGCTCTTACAAAAACACTAGAAAACCATCAAATAGACCCAAAAGGGCCAAAGTAACAAAATCAGTAGGAAATAGGGTAGTTGAGTGAATATTCGCTATTTTACTCCTAAAACCACATTTCAAGCAAGGAAATGTCGCTTAAATGAGGCTGAAAATCACGTCAAATCGAGTGCATCAAAATACCCCACACTTAAGCTTTTGCTTGTCCTCAAGCAAACTGAACTAGAACACACTCAAATTCACAAATGACACGAGATTAAACTGAGATTTAATTCTAATGATTTGGTTTAGATTGTTCCACGTAGAAAGAGTGACCTACACATGCAAGAACATCAACCAAACAAATTTTTGATCTCACTAATCTCTACAGACTTCAAGTTGTAGTTTTAACAAAGCACGTTTCTTGGGAAAATAATTAATCATGATTAACCGACTACGATAACACCAATTCTAATAAAAAAGACTTTAAGCTCTAGCCATGATGTGGATGTTGAGGTAGTAAAAGTGACGTGGCTATCGACTCGACTTCATCCGTTTCTAGATCTGTACGTTACATGTTCAAGCTAGGATCGATTTAAACAACAATTTATTTCAAGTTTCAACTTCTTCCTTTAATTTATTTACTGCATACTAGTGCTCGATACCAAACACTTCACTTAGGTGTTGGACCTGCCTAGCTCACAGTATTTGTGCTTATGCTAGTGCTGAAGCCGAACACTTCACTTTGGTGTCGGGCTTGCCTAGCTTTATTTTCAGCACTTTAAAGAACTTTACATTGATTTGCACAACTTAATTACTTGATTTAACCATTTAGTCACTTAATCCTAGCTAGTTATAACTTTATACATTAGATTTTGAATTGAATTTCCGTCTAATCTCAAGCCACAATCATAGGTGAACAAATATGGAGTGAAAACATGGAGAAGAGCTAGCATTTATCATCTTAGAATGGTGTTATCGAGCTTTGTGATTAACAAGCAAAACAGTTTAATTGATTCAAATTTCAACTACAAGAGTGATTTATGATCCGTTCTGACCTAGACTCATTTAATATCAGTTCCGACATGTTGGTTACAGGTTCTAAGTGGAACAGTCTAGACGTCATTGTGAAAAATTGAAGTCAATTTAACATCACAAGTCAAGAATTGATCAATTCTATGCTAGAGAAATTTCAAAAATGAACCATAGAATCACAGAAAATCAAGCAAGATCATGCATAATCCTAGAATTCTACCCCACACTTAAACGGTTTTGTGTCCTCACAGGACTAAACTAGAGTAGAGAGATACGAAGAACCTGGAAGGTGATGGTCGGTGTAGTGGATGAGCATGGAGAGTCCGGAGTAGAGCGGAGTAGCTACCCAAGTTCATACAAAACAAAAACAACAAAAAGATCAAAAGGAAACCAGGACAAGTGTCCCGGATCCACACAGAATAAAAGTCGAACAAAGAAGGTTTAGGGGAATTTTGAAACTATTTTGACTTCTTTTTTTTTCTCTTTTTAAACGGCACAAATTCACGACACAACACTGCTAGAGAATTCAGGATCATCTAAGTTCAATTAGATAAGCAAAAATCACACCAAAATAGTAGGCACGCAAAACGAGGTAGACCAGAATTAAACTCGTCGAAATTCAACAACCAACATGTCAAAAGATTCAAAATTGAAAACCCAACAACTAACCTTTAAGACATGATTCAAGAAAATGGACGGAAAGCGACGAAGTTGGCCAAAAACGTGAAAAGCTTGATTCGGGGATAACCGGTGCTACAGAGCTCCGATTTGGATGATCAAGTATGCGTTGGAATCGGACCGAAAAAAGGAAACTGATTTTCGAAACAGACACAAGTTTTTGGTGAAAAATTAAGAAGTTTTTGCCAAAAACTTCTTCAAAAATAGGCAAAAATAAAACAGGCGATCACTGTTTGAAAAATGAGAAATGTTTTCGGTGAGAACTTTTAATTCTCGCCGAAAAACTATTTTAAAACCCAACCGAAAACAAATCAAAATGAATGGAAATTAAACTGACACTTTGGTTCCCCCGAACCTGACTCGAACGACGAAAAAGACTGACTAAAAAATTCAAAAACGGACTCCAGCCGTGGGTTGCCTTCAACGAAGCGCTCTCTTTTAACGTCCTTGAGCCGGACGGTACCTGTTAGGGACCCCAACTTAGGAGTTCCTTGAAGTCACTCGTCTTCTTCAAGGATAGCGGTTGAGTGCCATGTAGCACTCCAGAAGGGTGATGCAGCTGGTAGTGCTCTAGTAGATCGCGGTTCTTTTTGGATGACCAGTTCTTCTCGAATTCTCCAACCGGAGGAGGAAAGAGGTAGTATGGGGTAGCATGATCACTGAGCTCCATCTTCTCTACCTGATGCTCATCTAGAGGTATCTCGGGATCGAGTGTGTATACTTCCAAATCCTTGACGTCTTCGATTCCCACGTGCTCGTCTCTGGCTTGATCTATAGGTTGGCTCGGCGGAAGCTCAATTAAGGATATCTCCTCGATTTCTTCATGCTCCTCTTCAGCTTCAACTTCAACATAGGTGAATTCCATGCTTTCAAGATAGACGAGCTTAACGTCTTCATCAGCCACCACCGCCAACAATTCTTCATCGGATTCCTCTATCTCATAATAGTCATGGACGGGCTCATCTTCTTCTTCGAACATCTCCTGAGCGTGTTCTTCCATTAATTGATTTGGTTGCTCGAGCCTGATGTGCGTCGTGAGATGAGCTTGTAATATTGTAGAGATATTATCCAAGGCGGATAGGGTTCTCGATGAGCATTGTTGATGTTCATGAGCTTGTAGAATGATCTCTTCGTTATCTCTAGCGCCACTTTGATGTGCTTGTTGGTGTATCTCTTGGTAACCTTGTAGCATTGCAGAGATATTATCAAAGAGGGAGTCAAATCTCGCCGTTTGTTATTGTTGTTGATGTAGCATCTCTTGGATTTCCTCAATATACGGTGCTTCATTGACGTACCACTCTTGGTATTGGTCATCCCACCTGTAATCCTACATAATCAAAACTCAAAAGCACTACCCAGGTAAATCATGGAAATATGGAGGAAAAATAAATGGTAGGCGGAAAGGTAGAAGAATAAAATGACAACTCTTCTTTCAAACAATTAGAAGAGTACCCGGCAACGGCGCCAATTTGATGAACCGCGTTTTCACGCGCGTGTAGTCAAATAACTAATCTACTAAGGTAGACTAGATCGTATTCTACTCGAGGTCTCTTCTTCTTGTCTACTCAAATATGTTGGCAAATTACTTGATTTAAACAAGTTGTGCGTGGTGTGAGTTCCAAGACTTCTAATCTAATAAAGCAGGAAAATAAAAGACAGAAAGATTAAAAGGTTGACAAAAGAGAAGATAGACGATCTTAGATTTCGAATCCCCCTTAGTTCACCAGAGCATTGGCAATCAACAGATCAGCGAATTTCAATTCTAATTCAATCAATTTCTATACACCACGAACGTTCGCTTTATCCGATCTAGCTACCAAGATTAATTAGTTGCCCGAGTACGGCCGCCTCTCGCAACGACTAAACTAACTGGTGGAATTACTAACGATTTATGAGTTACTCTTGCAGTGAATTAACCCTAACTGGTTCCTATGAAAGGTACACTCCAATGAATAGGTTAATTGGTTGATTTGATGTTTTAAAGAGCGGCGAGTGTTCGCTTCTATCCTTAGCTTAACAAGATTCTAAACTAGGTGATCAAGGAAGACAAGTTTATGCACCAAAGCAGGGAACTCTCTAGCGACTACGTCTAGCGACAACATCTGGCGACTAACCCTAACTTGCAAAAACCTAATCTAGGCGACTTGCCAGAAGAGAAACATAAACAATCAAGAACAAAACAACCATGCAAAGAGAAACTGATTGAATTTTGAATCTAATCACCGCCAGTCCGTGACCGCTTTAAAGCCTTGGGTCACTTAGGGTTCATGTAATCTAAGCTTTACAAGAACAACTACTCATAACGATAACAGAAGAATCAAAGGCAACAAAGGAAATCATCATACAGAGGAAGAACAGATAAGAACTGAAAAAACTAATTTTGACGACTCCGACGAAGGTTCGATCTCCTGGATCTTCAATTTTAAGCTCCGAGATCTTCGAGGTGGAAGGATGGCGCCACGATCTCTCCATGGATCTTCGAACTCTCTAAACTCTATCTATCGACCCTAGAGTCGGCTGACTCTCAAAAGTCTGATTTGTGAATAGTTGTTGGACTAATCCCACCTCTCTGGCTGGCTGCAGCTGTTTCTTTAAATAGGTAGAATTAGGGTTTCCAAGATAGCACCGGAAAAGGAAGGAGTTTTCGGTGAAAACTTAAAGAGTTTTTGCCGAAAACTTTAGTTCAAAGCCTTTTGTAACATCCCTGCCCAACCGAACGGTTTGGAACTTGAGTTTGAGTGTTTGAGACATTGGAAACAATGTTCTTGAGGCCCTATAGAAGTCCGAGACGTTCATAATTGAGTCGGGTCGAAGAAACAAGCGAGTACGTGAAAATTTGTCAGGGTGGGCAGACCACGATACATGGCCGTGTATTACAATACACGCCGTGTATCATGATACACGCCGTGTATCATGGTCAGACTATAAAAGGCTGATTTTACACGGAAATTCATAACTTCCCCTTCTTTCTCTTTCCCCGAAATTCGTTTTGACGAACCAAAAACCCCCTTAGGTTCAATCCTTGATTCCGGAGTGTAGAGCTCCGATTGATGATCCGTTTCTTGCTACGGGTTCGTGGCGATGAGAGGAAGAGATCGCTAGTCATGGTTTTGAGTATTTTGAATCGAAATGCTGTCAGTGGAAGAAGGAAAAGTTACGTTTTTGTGACTGAGCCAGAAATCTCCAAAAACTTCAAACCTCGATTCTGAGAGTTGTAGAGATCCGATTGGTGATCCTTTTCTTGCTATGAGTTTATTGTAATGAGAGAAAGAGATCGCACCCAGAAGTTATAAATATTTCGGAGTAAGCTGCTGTCGGTGAAGAGGAGGATAGCTACGTTTTTGGTGTCTGAGAGCTTGGTTGTTCGGGTTTCTAGAGATCGCACCCAGATGTTATGAGTTGTTTGGGTGAAAGTGGTGCTATGTGGGATAGGGGTTGATAATGCGATAGTGATATATATTTATGACATAGAATTGGTACATGGAATTGGCTTAGGGAATTAGTAAATGGAATTGGACAATAGAATTGGGTGAAGGATTTGGGGCTTGGGTTGACTGTTTGACATTGCTTGGTTGCTATGCGTGTTTGCTTGGCTTGTGATTGTGCATGTGGTTTGGAACTGGTTGACGATGGAATTGATGTGGGAATTGTTGTTGGACTTGGTGATTGGAATTGGTTGGTCTTGAATGAGGAATTTGAGCATGATGTTGACGTGGGAAGTGATGATGGTTTGATGTTGGTTTTAGTTTGTTTTGATGGGAAATTGATGGATGGTTTTGGGTCGTTGGATTTAAGTGATGAATGTATGATTGTGATTAATGAATGTTAGAACCGGATTGGAGCCTACACTGCCCCCAAATTGTCACCTCTCATGGAAGAGTGAGGTGCGGTCACGCCTCCTGGAAGAGTGGCTTGATCTATTGTTGTTGTTGTGATGTGTCGATGTAAGTTTGGGCCCTGGATCCTTCTGGAAGAAAGGATGCGTCTTGGACCCTCCTGGAAGAGTGGGTGCGTCTTGCCGGCAGGGGTGGTGTATGGGTAAACTCCAATGGCGCCTAATAAACTCACATAGATAAATGAATGTGTGGATGTGATGTACTTGTCGAGTATGTGGTTGTGATTTATGTGTCGTGTATGCATTGTGGAGTATGCGTGTGTCCATATGAACGGGTGTAGGTGAAGTTGTACTTGATTGTGAATGCTTGAGGATGGATTGGTTGGGTTGTGCTTAGTTGATGTCGGTAATTGTGAAGCTGTGAATTGTGAGTTGTGTGGTTGATGTATGAATGTGGGAGCCACTCGTGTTGGAAGATGCGCTGTGATTAGGTGTTGTATGTGTGTATGATGACTCCGTTGATGTTGTTATATTGTGAACTGATGACTTGTATGCATTGCTGAATTTTATTAATTGTGTATATCGGTGGAGGTAAGTTCTTGGGTGATCACCTAGTAGCATGTTAGGAATTAAAATGAGATTGGTTGTGTCTGATTCCGCTGTTGTTTGTGTGTGGAGTTGGGATCGATCCTAGGCTAGGTTCGGCGCATAGGTAGGCCCAATGGGTTCACTCAGTTTCATTAGGAAGCTGATTTCCCCCAGTTTCTCTTTTCAGGTGTTCGGTTGAGTTCGGAGGAGTTGCAGGTTGGAGTTGTGAAGTGAAGATTAGGAAGCTATTGTGGAGTGACCATTGTTTTAATTATAAATTTCAGTTGACACTTTTGGGTTGGGAGATTTGTAATCGTTTTGAGATTTGGTTTCAGATTTCGGTTTTTATGTAATGAAGGCCTTCGGTTGTCTTTGAGTTTTTATTTAAGAGTTGTTTCTATTTCCGTTGCGTTTTACTCCTTTATTTAAATGATGTATCTCAAGCAGCACTCAAACCGGTTCGACCACGGGTGAACCCCGGTCGGTTTGGGATGGGTGTTACAAGTGGTATCAGAGCCTGGTTAGTTGATGCTGTGTTGGTGATTCGTCTCTTCTTCTGGATGAGTAATTAACCTCAAAGGGAGAAGGGATGAAGCATCGGCACAGGACCGACTTTCCAGGGATTTTCAAATTGTTTTGAAGTGGGTGGGAAGTTTTAAATGGAAAGTGTTTGATCTTGAAAGGAAAGTGATTTGAAATGCAATGTGATTATGAAAATTGGTCAACTGAAATGTTTTGTGTCCTCCTGTAGTGAAGAGGGTGTCGGAGTAGTTTGGGAGTGGAAGTGGTAGTAGACTAGGAGGTTGGTTGGAAGAGTAGAGCTGTTGTAGATTTTAGCTAGGTTGGTGGAGTGTTTGAGAAGTGTGAAGTTCTACTCGGAGGTGTTAGCTGGTAGTATTCTTGCTTCCTTGAGTTGTTCTTTGTTGTGTTCTTGTGTTGTGGTTGTGCTCTTGTGTGAGTTTTGTTTGATTGTGTTTTGGTTGTGTTCTTGTTGTGAGTAGTGCCATCGAGGTTCGGTTGTGCGTGTCTGTTAGGTAGAGGCTCAAAGTGGTGTGGGAGTAGTGCCCTTAAAAGGTGTGTGTTGTTAGAGCCATTAAGAGGAAGTTTCGGGAGGTAATGTGATCCATGTGTTGCTGCATTCGTTGCTGTTATTCGTGGTTGCGCTGCTAGAGCGAGTTGGGTTGTGATTTCGGGGACGAAATCTCTTGAAGTTGTGGAGACTTGTAACATCCCTGCCCAACCGAACGGTTTGGACCTTGAGTTTGAGTGTTTGAGACATTGGAAACAATGTTCTTGAGGCCCTATCGAAGTCCGAGACGTTCATAATTGAGTCGGGTCGAAGATACAAGAGAGTACGTGAAAATTTTTTAGGGTAGGCAGACCATGATACATGGCCGTGTATTACAATACACGTCGTGTATCATGGTCAGACTATAAAATGCTGATTTTACACGGAAATTCATAACTTCCCATTCTTTCTCTTTCCCCGAAATTCGTTTTGACGAACCAAAAACCCCCTTAGGTTCAATCCTTGATGCCGAGAGTTGTAGAGCTCCGATTGACGATCCGTTTCTTGCTATGGGTTTGTGGCGATGAGAGGAAGAGATCGCTAGTCGTGGTTTTGAGTATTTCGAATCGAGATGCTGTCAGTGGAAGAAGGAAAAGTTACGTTTTTGTGACTGAGCCAGAAATCTCCAAAAACTTCAAACCTCGATTCTGAGAGTTGTAGAGATCCGATTGGTGATCCGTTTCTTGCTATGAGTTTGTTGTAATGATAGAAAGAGATCGCACCCAGAAGTTATGAATATTTCGGAGTAAGCTGCTGTCGGTGAAGAGGAGGATAGCTACGTTTTTGGTGTCTAAGGGCTTGGTTGTTCGGGTTTCTAGAAGCGTTTAGAGCCTCGTCTTCTTGTCAGGTGAGGGTTTAGCGTATGATAGGTAGTCTGGTCGGTGTGAGGAGTTACAATTCAGACCTAGAAAAATGTAGGGCCTTGCATGAAATTGAAAGAGAGTAATAGGGGAAAATAGTTCTGCAATTGATTGTTCTGTGAAATATGCTGTTTTGATGTTTGTTGGATATTTGTTAATTGTTGGATTGGTTGATGATTGATGGCTGTTTGTGATGAGTTTTATAGGGGAAATTGATTAACATGGATGATAAATTGATCAAAACTAGTAAAGAGTGATAGGAGGGACGGGTCTGTGAACATGAGAATTGTGTATATTATGCTATTGTTAGTTTGTGGTTGCAGGAGGGTGGTCCTGCCAATGTGGGGTCGCCCTTAATTGATGAACAGGTGGATGAATCCACCAATGTGGGGTCGTCCAATGAAGGACGTACAGGAGGGTAACTCTATGACTCATGACATGGCTTCCCCTGTACTTGCAGGTGGGGGTGGCCGGTGAGCTAGCCGTTTACCCTTAAACTATTTGTGCTGTGGGAGGCGTTGAATGTCTTGTGATGTGTGGTTATGTGTGATGTGGGATTACTGAATGATTCAGATTATGTTGGTTTATGTGATGTTGGGTTTGAGATGATGCTATGTGTTGTTGGATGACCTGATGTTATGAGTTGTTTGGGTGAAAGTGGTGCTATGTGGGATGGGGGTTGATAATGTGATAGTGATATATATTTATGACATAGAATTGGTACATGGAATTGGTACATGGAATTGGCTTAGGGAATTAGTAAATGGAATTGGACAATAGAATTGGGTGAAGGATTTGGGGCTTGGGTTGACTGTTTGACATTGCTTGGTTGCTATGCGTGTTTGCTTGGCTTGTGATTGTGCATGTGGTTTGGAACTGGTTGACGATGGAATTGATGTGGGAATTGTTGTTGGACTTGGTGATTGGAATTGGTTGGTCTTGAATGAGGAATTTGAGCATGATGTTGACGTGGGAAGTGATGATGGTTTGATATTGGTTTTAGTTGGTTTTGATGGGAAATTGATTGATGGTTTTGGGTTGTTGGATTTAAGTGATGAATGTATGATTGTGATTAATGAATGTTAGAACTGGATTGGAGCCTACACTGCCCCCAAATTGTCACCTCTCCTGGAAGAGTGAGGTGCGGTCACGCCTCCTGGAAGAGTGGCGTGATCTATTGTTGTTGTTGTGATGTGTCGATGTAAGTTTGGGCCCTGGATCCTTCTGGAAGAAAGGATGCGTCTGGGACCCTCCTGGAAGAGTGGGTGCGTCTTGCCGGCAGGGGTGGTGTATGGGTAAACTCCAATGGCGCCTAATGAACTCACATAGATAAATGAATGTGTGGATGTGATGTACTTGTCGAGTATGTGGTTGTGATTTATGTGTCGTGTATGCATTGTGGAGTATGCGTGTGTCCATATGAACGGGTGTAGGTGAAGTTGTACTTGATTGTGAATGCTTGAGGATGGATTGGTTGGGTTGTGCTTGGTTGATGTCGGTAATTGTGAAGCTGTGAATTGTGAGTTGTGTGGTTGATGTATGAATGTGGGAGCCACTCGTGTTGGAAGATGCGCTGTGATTAGGTGTTGTATTGTGTGTATGATGACTCCGTTGATGTTGTTATATTGTGAACTGATGACTTGTATGCATTGCTGAATTTTATTAATTGTGTATATCGGTGGAGGTAAGTTCTTGGGTGATCACCTAGTAGCATGTTAGGAATTAAAATGAGATTGGTTGTGTCTGATTCCGCTATTTTTTGTGTGTGGAGTTGGGATCGCTCCTAGGCTAGGTTCGGCGCATAGGTAGACCCAATGGGTTCACTCAGTTTCATTAGGAAGCTAGTTTCCCCCCAGTTTCTCTTTTCAGGTGTTTGGTTGAGTTCGGAGGAGTTGCAGGTTGGAGTTGTGAAGTGAAGATTAGGAAGCTATTGTGGAGTGACCATTGTTTTAATTATAGATTTCAGTTGACACTTTTGGGTTGGGAGATTTGTAATCGTTTTGAGATTTGGTTTCGGATTTCGGTTTTTATGTAATGAAGGCCTTCGGTTGTCTTTGAGCTTTTATTTAAGAGTTGTTTCTATTTTCGTTGCGTTTTACTCCTTTATTTAAATGCTGTATCTCAAGCAGCACTCAAATCGATTCGACCACGGGTGAACCCAGTCGGTTTGGGATGGGTGTTACACCTTCTGTTTCCTTCGTCAATTTCTTCATAACTTTTCGGCAAAAACATAAAGTTTTCGCCGAAAACTTCAATGTAACTCAGCTCGTCCACCTGTTAGTTTCTTAAGATATTTTTGGCGAGAATTCTGTTGGGTTTTCGTCGAAAACCTTGTACTGGGCAGTTGGAATTTCGGTTCTGACTCTGGTTTGATTCTGGTTCACTTCTTGAGGTCTTGAACATGTCCGTGGCTACGTATTTGACGGCAAAAACCTGTGCTCTTACAAAAACAGTAGAAAACCATCCAATAGACCCAAAAAGGGCCAAAGTAACCAAATCGGTAGGAAATAGGGCAGTTGAGTGAATATTCGCTATTTCACTCCTAAAACCACATTTCAAGCAAGGAAATGTCGCTTAAATGAGGCTAAAAATCACGTCAAATCGAGTGTCATCAGCGATGTATCGTGATTGAGGTACCAGAAATGAAATCATGGGGCAGTTCTTACATCTTGATAGATATTAACAAGAAGTGGCGGGACTTCAAAACCAAATTGTGGATCGGACATGCGGTTAACACGCTTAAGGCAAGGATGAAGAAGGATGTTGAAGCCGCTGGCGAGGAGTTCGGCATAGGTGAGTTTGTGGTGCCTACGAGGGCGTGGTCACTATAGCACAAGCCATCTTGGATCCCTCCTCCTATGTGGGCACAGTTCGTGGATCTGAGTCTTAGGCCAGATATGGTGGTAAGTAGAGTTGAAATTGGAAATGAGTTAAAAGTATTTTATGACTTTGATTCTGTTGCAATACTGATATGAATTGATTGTTGAGTTGGCTCGCAAGAACTCTGCCGCTAAGAGGAGCCATAAGTCACCCCACACTGGAGGTTCGAAGAAGCTGCGGGTTAGAGGGTTTGAGTTGGTAATAATCCAGATTTAATTGCTAGTTATTTATGTCTTTATGTTTATAGAAAGTTTACTAAACATGTTTAGTTCGTGCACAAGTAGGCAAAAGAACGGGGGAGGGTGCCATCTAGAGGTGAGCTGTATGCTATCACTCACATGAGGAAGGACCACACTTACACCGATCCTAAAGTGGTAAGTCTTGTTTCATCTATCTGAAGTAACGGCGTCGCTATACCCACTAGACCAGCCTAACGGACCCATGGGTTGCTGGGCCGCAACGGCGTCCGTTGGTTGTCATTTGGTGTCGGTTGTCGTTTCGACCGACGCTAACATTTAGCGTCACCATTATTCGTGTTGGTTGGATCGATTGACGCCAACTGTTTTTAGCGTCGGCTATGTCCAACGCTAAAAACCTGGTCTAACTGATGCGAACCGCGTTCTCCAGGAAGGGATCGACTCAACACCCAAAACTATATTATTAGCCCCACGAGAACCTAACCTTTGAAACCGCGGAGAACCCTTGAAATCCACTAAGTATTGACTTAGGAACCCCAAGGTATTCGGTCGAGTTGGTCCCACAAACAAAGGATGATAGCCTTTGATGATAAACCAATACCTTAAGCTAAGCAACAACGAGCAAAGACTTGAAGGAAAAAGAACTAAGTTCTAAAATTTTCATTAATCATTCAACGTGTCTTACAATGATGGCCAAGGCCTCTATTTATAGCTCAAGGGTGGTCTAGGACGGTTCAACCTCTAAAAAGGAAAAACTAAAATAATCCTAAAAGATAGGCCGAAGAAACTATTAAAATAAACTAAGTTGTTCGAATATGAAACTCCTAAACCGGCAAAAATTTAGCAAAACCCTAATCCGGGCAAATTAGGGCAAACCGGCTTTCCTTGTCCGGGTGGGACTAGGAAAAGGCTCCGGATGCGTCGGCGAGCAATCCGGGCGCGGGTAGGAGTCCTTCCGCAGCTAGGAAAAGGGCATTGAACGCGCGCGGTGGCATTTTCGTAATTTCTGCGGGCTCCGGGTGACCGGGTGGTCGGGTGGCGTCCTTCGGTGCTGATGACCGGCTCGGCATCATTCGCTCTAGACCCGGTGCTAGGGGTTTGGTGATGCCGGGCTGTTCTGGCCTTCTGGCTGGTATTTCCTCGGTCAAGCGAGGTTCTCCCCAAGTATTTTGGCCTCCTGAATCTTCTGGCATCATCTTGTCCGCCAAAATGTGAGTGCTAATCAGGGTTGCCCGATGCAGGGGCTGGTTGTCCGCATCCGCCGGGCTCAGGGTAGTGCTCATTCGGCCTTTGTCTTCCAGGTTGGATTTCTGGCGGCCATCACAGGTCAGCACCGTGCATCCTTCTCTGATGAACCTCTGGTCCAGCTCCTCGTGCTTGGCTCGACTCCAATCTCCTATGAAGGCCGTGACCCGTGTCTTGAAAGCTTTGACTTGGCTCCGGGTCAAGGGTAGGTCTGGTCGGGTCCAGGGCACCGGGGGTTCATCATTCCCCTCTTCTTGAGGAGGATTCGTCATCGAATCTGTTTCTGCAAGTCATCATCATAAAAAGGAGTTAAGTCAGCAACATTGAAAGTAGCACTTACACCATATGTGTTGGGCAAGTCTAAAAATAGGCATTATTGTTTATCCTTTCAAGGACAGTGTAAGGTCCATCTCCTCTCGGCAGCAACTTAGATCTCCTTTGCTCAGGGAACCTGTCCTTCCTGAAGTGAATCCACACTTGGTCGCCAGGTTGAAAGATTTTCTCCTTTCTTCCACGGTTTGCATTCCTTAGGTATTGAGTTGTCCTTCTTTCAATGTTGGCTTTGGCCTTCTCATGAAGCTCTCGAACGTACTTAGCCTTGGTGTGTCCATCTGCATCTAGAAACTCATGTATAGGCAATGGTGATAAATCTAATGGGGTTAGAGGATTAAAACCATAAACTAATTCAAAAGGTGAGTATTGGGTGGCTGAGTGGACAGATCGGTTGTAAGCAAACTCTACATGGGGTAGACAGTCCTCCCAAGTCCTAAGGTTGGATTTGATGATGGCTCTAAGCATTTGGGATAGTGACCGGTTGACAACTTCTGTTTGGCCATCGGTCTGAGGGTGGCAGGTGGTGGAAAACATAAGTTTGGTACCTAGTTTAGCCCACAAGGTCTTCCAAAAGTAACTTAGGAATTTTGAGTCTCGGTCAGAAACTATAGTCTTAAGGATGCCATGAAGTCTAACTATTTATCCAAAGAATAAGTCAGCTATGTGGGACGCATCATCAGCCTTATGACAAGCAATGAAATGAGCCATTTTCGAAAACCTATCTACAACCACGAAAATTGAATCTTTACCCCTTCTAGATTTAGGCAATCCTAGAACAAAGTCCATAGATATATCTACACAAGGGTGTTCAGGGATAGGCAAAGGAGTATATAAACCAAAGGGTTGAAGGTGTGACTTAGCTCGTTGGCATTTGGCACACTGGCTGATGATCTTCTCAACTTCTTTCCTCATTCTACGCCAGTAGAAGTGTTCCTTAAGGCAGGCTACGGTTTTAGCAACTCCAAAGTGTCCCATGAGACCTCCCCCATGAGCTTCTCTTATGACTAGGGTTCGGCTTGAATGGATAGGGTAGCATAGCTTGGCTCCTTTAAATAGGTACCCGTTCTGCCTATAGTAATCCTCAAACCCTACATGTGCTCAAGACTCAAAGATGTCCTTAAAGTCGGGGTCAGTCACATAAAAATCCTTGATATTCTCAAAACCAATGAATTTAGAACTCAAGGCAGTGATTAGGGCATACCTTCGAGAAAGGGCATCGGCTACCACATTCTCCTTACCTTGTTTGTAGTGGATGATATAAGGGAAAGACTCAATGAACTCCACCCACCTTGCATGCCTCTTGTTCAATTTATGTTGAGCCTTCAAATATTTGAGAGACTCATGGTCGGTGCGGATTATGAACTCCTTGGGCCATAAGTAATGTTGTCAAGTCTTCAAGGCTCGGACTAGGGCATACAGTTCCTGGTCGTAGGTGGGGTAATTGAGGGTTGCACCACTCAATTTCTCACTGAAATAGGCAATAGGTCTCCCTGCTTGCATCAACACGGCTCCAATTCCTACTCCCCAAGCATCACACTCGATTTCAAAAGGTTTTGAGAAATGGGGCAGTTTGAGCAATGGGGCTTCAGTGAGTTTCTTCTTGAGTGCTTCAAAGGCTGCCTCTTGAGGTTCTCCCCAATGGAAGGGAACATTCTTCTTAATGACAGCGGTGGGGAGGGCAGCTATTGTGCTAAAGTCCCTTACAAATCTTCGATAGAAGCTTGCAAGTCCATGGAAGCTTCGGACATTAGTGATGTTCTTTGGGGTAGGCCAGGACTTGATGGCTTTAATTTTTTCCTCATCAACCCTAATCCCTATAGAGCTAACAACAAAGCCAAGAAACACAAGGTGATCGGTGCAAAAGGTGCACTTTTCCATGTTTGCATACAGTTGTTCTTGTCTTAGGGTTTCTAGGACGGATTTTAAGTGGCCTAGGTGATCCTCTAGGGTTTTTGAGTAGATTAGGATGTCATCGAAGTAAAATACCACAAATTTCCCTATAAAAGGCCTAAGAACTTGATTCATTAATCTCATGAAGGTACTAGGTGCATTAGTCAATCCAAAAGGCATGCCCATCCATTCATACAAACCTAGTTTAGTTTTAAAGGCAGTTTTCCATTCATCACCTTCCTTCATTCGGATTTGGTGATAGCCTGATCTTAAATCTATCTTAGAAAAGATTGTGGAACCATGTAATTCATCAAGCATATCATCTAACCTAGGGATGGGGTGTCAGTACTTAACTGTGATGTTATTGATTGCTCGGAAGTCGACAGACATCCTCCAAGTTCCTTCCTTCTTTGGCACAAGGATGACTGGAACAGCACATGGACTCATGCTCTCCCTTACATAACCCTTGTCCATCAGCTCTTCGACTTGTTGCTGGATTTCCTTTGTCTCCTCCGGGTTTGTCTGGTAGGCAGCCTTGTTTGGTAGTGATGCTCCTGGCACAAGGTCAATTTGATGCTCTATGCCTCGGATCGGGGGCAGGCCACTAGGGATTTCCTTGGGAAATACATCTTCAAAATCATGCAAAAGTGAAGACACAACACTAGGAAGAGAGGTGTTAGGGTTAGTAATCAAACATTCTTTGTAGAGAATGACCACTAGGGCTTTCCTAGATACTAGGGTTTGTTTGATATCACTAGGTCTAGCTATCAGGTTTTCTCTCCTCTCAACCTCACTCTTTTGAGCTCTTTGATCCTTAGGATCATGACATTTTATTTTTGATCTTGTTTCTGTTTTTGAACCTTTTTCTTTTGAGGGTTCACTCTTTTCTTCTCTCATCTCTCATTTCTTGAGCTCTCTCTCTTTTTTCTCTCGGCTCACCTTTCTCTCTATTTGATCCTTGAGTATCTCAGTAAGTGATAGTGGCTTCAACTTGAAAGTAGTGTCTCCATGTGTGAGTTGATACTTATTTGCCCTTCCATCATGTTGTGAGTATCGATCAAACTGCCAAGGCCTTCCAAGTAGAACATGGACAGCCTCCATGGGAACTACATCACAAAGCACCATGTCCCTGTATCTTCCAATGCTCAAAGGGATGTGTGCTTGTTTGTTGACCTTCAAATCTCCACTGTTGCTATGCCAATGCAGTCGGTAGGGCTTAGGGTGTGCGTGAGTAACAATTCCCAAGCCCTAACAAGATCTAAGCTCACTGCATTTGTACAACTTCCACCGTCAATAACCAAAGTACAAATCTTATTTAAGATTACACACCTTGTATGGAACAGATTGTCCCTTTACTCTCAACCATCTTCTTTAGGTTGTGTACTAAGGATCCGTCGGGAAACTGCTGAAAATTGAATCCGAGGACGGGTGGCCGTTGGGTTCTTGTCCGTCGGGGTCGTCGGGTGGCCGTCGGGGTCGGCGCTCTGCTTCAGGATGTCGACGAGGTCTTCTTCTATCTTCAAGCCAAAATTGGCCGAGGGAATGTCCAAAAGGCCCGAGGTAGGCCGATTGACTTCGTTCGGCTCGGACAGGATGTCCGGGGTAGACGTGATGCTGGGCCGGGGCAGGGCCGGTGCTGGTTCAGGGCAGGCCTACTCGGCATCAGCCGGGGTGACCGGGGTGATCACTCGGCTGTTGAAGGCTGAAAATTTTTCCAAGCCTTCTACATTGACTTCTTCTCCATCACTGGACTCCTCGTCTATTTCTTCAATGATTGGCTCCTCTTCATCATCCGTGACAACCTCTCCTTCTCTAAGTACCATGGTTCAGGTGTTAGGGCAATCCCTTGCCATGTGACCCCTACCTTGACACTTGAAACACACAATGGCACTAGGCCTAGCATTAGTAGTAGGGATTTTTGAGCTAGGATTAGGGGTTACCCGTGATGTCGTCCCTTGATTAGGGTTTGGCCTCGATCCAGAACTCCGGTTAGGGTTTGGCTTCCAAGGGGTGTTCCCTGCACTCTTATCTCCTCTCACAAGGGAACTGATCAGTGGCGGGGTAGTAGCCCTCCTTCCAAGTCCATTCTTCAATTCCTTCTCAACCCTAATAGCCGTGGTTACCAAGTCATCATAATCAACAAAGTTTAGGATGTTGAGTTGATGTAGGATCTCTCTTCGTAGGCCTCCAGTGAATCTTGCTATTTTGGCATCCATATCTTCACTTAGGTCAAGCCTTGTGATCAAGATCTCCATCTCCTGATTGTACTCTTCAACGGACATGTTTCCTTGCTTTAGAAGTTGAAGCTTGCCGTGCAAGTCTCTATTGTAGCTACTCAGAACAAACTTTCTTCTCATCTTTCTATTAAGACTCCTCCAACTAGGGATGGGGTCCTCTTCTTCTCTCCGGATCTGATTTCTGAGCTGAGCCCACCATAAAGCATCAAAGTCAATAAACTCGAGTGTGGCTAGGGTTACCTTCTTTCTCTCGGAATAGTTATGGCACTCAAAGAAATCTTCCATGCTCCTCTCCCAATCAATGTACTCATCAGGGTTTGCTTTGCCAGCAAACTTGGGTATGTTGAGCTTCAGACTGCTCACATCATCATCTATCTCCTGCTCATTCCTCCTTGGCCGTCGGGGGCCATCTCCATTCGGGGCTCCAAACTGCTTAGTGAATCAGGTGAAGTTTTGAGCCATGGCAGCGAATTGTGCCTCCATAGCAGCTATCCTCTCATCTGCCATGATTAGTACTAGAACAACGGACCTCACAAAATCACTCTAAAGAACCTCACACACTCTTTTTCTTACCACTCGTGTATGAAAATTTAAAGTCACTCAAATTAGGGTTTTCTTTGAAAATTCCAAGACAAAAACAATTCCAATTCAAGTAGTTGCAAGTTTCTTTGAAGCTATGAAGTCTAAGTCTACCAATGACACAAACAAGACTTTATACCTAGGGTTTCGGATTTATAGGGCCAGAATCTTGATGCTAGGTCGTGGGATGACAAGAGAAACAAATTTGGGTGTTCTACTAAGTAAGCTACTAGCTAAACTTATGAAAAATCCCTCTTCTTGAACTTAATCTACTACCTTGATTGTGGACGTGGCCTTGATTTTTAGCTAGGTAGAAGACTAGAACAAACACAATGAAGCTATTTAGGGTTTTTTTGAAATTGAAAGCAACGAAAACTCAAAGATATGAATCCAAGCAAGAACTTGGAAACTGGTTGGTGGTCCAAGAGTTGAACCGTGCTCTGATACCAGCTGATGCGAACCGCCTTCGCCAGGAAGGGATCGACTCAACACCCAAAACTATATTATTGAAACCACGAAGAACCCTTGAAATCCACTAAGTATTGACTTAGGAACCCCAAGGTATTCGGTCGAGTTGGAGCCACAAACAAAGGATGATAGCCTTTGATGATAAACCAATACCTTAAGCTAAGCAACAACGAGCAAAGACTTGAAGGAAAAAGAACTAAGTTCTGAAATTTTCATTAATCATTCAACGTGTCTTACAATGATAGTCGAGGCCTCTATTTATAGCTCAAGGGTGGTCTAGGCCGGTTCCAACTCTAAAAAGGAAAAACTAAAATAATCCTAAAAGATAGGCCGAAGAAACTATTAAAATAAACTAAGTTGTCCGAATATGAAACTCCTAAACCGACAAAAATTCAACAAAACCCTAATCCGGGCGGATTAGGGAAAACCGGCTTTCCTTGTCCGGGTGGGACTAGGAAAAGGCTCCGGGTGCGTCGGCGTGCAATCTGGGCGCGGGCAGGAGTCCTTCCGCGGCTAGGAAAAGGGCTTTGAACGCGCGTGGTGGCATTTCCGTAATTTCTGTGGGCTCCGGGTGACCGGGTGGTCAGGTGACGTCCTTCGGTGCTGATGACCGGCTCAGCATCATTCGCTCCGGACCCGGTGCTAGGGGTTTTGGTGATGCCGGGCTGTTCTGGCCTTCTGGCTGGTATTTCCTCGGTCAAGCGAGGTTCTCCCCAAGTATTTTGGCCTCCTAAATCTTTTAGCATTATCTTGTCCGCCAAAATGTGAGTGCTGATCAGGGTTGCCCGATGCAGGGGCTGGTGCTCTTTCGGCCTTTGTCTTCCAGGTTGGATTTCTGGCGGCCATCACAGGTCAGCACCGTGCATCCTTCTCTGATGAACCTCTGGTCCAGCTCCTCGTGCTTGGCTCGACTCCAGTCTCCTATGAAGGCCGTGACCCGTGTCTTGAAAGCTTTGACTTGGCTCTGGGTCAAGGGCAGGTCTGGTCGGGTCCAGGGCACCGGGGGTTCATCACTAACCGACGCCATATGTATATTTTTTGTAGTGTTGGCGCTTGGCCTGAACGACATCATTGCTGGGTGGCGGGCTGGCCTGGGGTGATGCTGGGTCGTTGCTCGGTGGAGCACTGGTCCGGGGCTGGGCTGAAGTAGACCTAGGGCTAAGAAGGGCACTGTGCCGGGGTTGAGCAGGTGCTACCATGGGGCGGGGTTGAACAGGTGCTACCTTGGGGCGGGGTTGAGCGCTGGGCCGGGCCGGTTCCGGGGCTGGCCCGTGTGCTGGCTTGGTGTTGCTCCATTAAACTTTTGGCCTCTCGCTCCTGCCGTTCTAAGGTTGCTTGGACCTGTCTCATGACTTGGGAAACATTCGCTATTGTAGCTTCGAGCTTGGCTAATCTCCTATCTGTCATGGTTAGCAAAAACACAAGAAAACAAAGGATATGGCCTCAGAACTCGCTCAATTGATCCTCACTCTCTCTTGATTTTTCCTCTCATGTTTAGAATTTAGTAGTAATCACTCAAAAGAATTTAGAACAAGTAAACTTCAACTCAAGTAGTTGCAAGTTTCTTCAAAGCTACCAACAAGGACTTACCGATTGATGGCACCAATGCTTGAACTTCTTAGGGCTCCCTTCATAGCTAGTGAGTACCTTGTGGAATATCGTCAATGGGGAGGTAGTGCTAGCTTGTGTGCAGGGTATGAGCAACGAAATCCTTATTTTTCTCCCTATCCCCTCTTCTTAAAAAAATGCTCTTACAACTAAAATAATTATGGCAAGCGTGACCTTGCTTGTTATTGAAGTATTTTTTTGTTTTCTTACTTCTATTAGAATTCTTCTCGATGGTATGATGGCCACCTAGCTTTTTTTGCCTTACACGAATCTTAAAGTACAAGAAATTGAAATAGATAGGGATTTTTCAAAGCTAATTTTTTGAAACGCAAGGAAACTAAAGGATACGGATCCAAGAGTGAACCTTGAAACTAGGATAGGGGTTGGCTGTAACATCCCTGCCCAACAAAACGGATTGGAACTCGAGTTTGGATGGTTTAGACATTGGAAACAATGTTCTTGAGGTCCCATAGAAGTTCGGGACGTTCGAATTTGAGTTGGGTCGAGTTAAAACACCTTGGGGGTGCATTTGATGATACGTGGGCCGTGTTTCATGCATTGAGTGTTAAAATTCGGATTTTAGGAGTTTCTTCACTTTTTCATTTTCTCCATCTTCCCCCAAACCCGTGTTTGAAGAACCAAAAACCCATTTGGGTCAATCCTTGATTCCGGGAGTTGTAGAGCTCCGATTGACGATCCGTTTCTTGCTACACATTCGTGGCGGTGAGAGGAAGAGATCGCTAGTTGTGGTTCTGGCTGGGTCGGAGCAGGCTGCTGTCCGTGGAAGAAGGAAGAGCTACGTTTTTGTGTCTCAGCCAGAAATCTCCAAAACTTCAAACCTCGATTCTGAGAGTTGTAGAGATCCGATTGGCGATCCGTTTCTTGCTATGAGTTTGTTGTGATGAGAGGAAGAGATCGCACCCAGAAGTTCTGGATATTTCGGAGTAATCTGCTGTCGGTGAAGAGGAGGATAGCTACGTTTTTGGTGTCTGAGAGTTTGGTTGTTCGGGTTTCTTGAAGAGTTTAGAGCCTCGTCTTCTTGTCAGGTGAGGGTTTAGCGTACGATAGGTAGTCTTGTCGGTGTGAGGAGTTACAATTCAGACTTAGAAAAATGTAGGGCCTTGCATGAAATTGAAAGAGAGTAAAAGGGGAAAATTGTTCTGCAATTGATTGTTCTGTGAAATATGCCGTTTTGATGATTGTTGGATATTTGTTAATTGATGGATTGGTTGATGATTGATGGCTGTTTGTGATGATTTTTATTGGAGAAATTGATTAACATGGATGATAAATTGATCGAAACTAGTAAAGAGTGATAGGAGGGACGGGTCTGTGAACATGAGAATTGTGTATATTATGCTATTGTCAGTCTGTGGTTGCAGGAGAGTGGTCCTGCCAATGTGGGGTCACCCTTAATTGATGAACAGGTGGATGGCTCCACCAATGTGTGGTCATCCAATGAAGGACGTACAGGAGGGTAACCCTACGACTCATGACATGGCTTCCCCTGTACTTGCAGGTGGGGGTGGCCGGTGAGCTAGCCGTTTACCCTTAAACTGTTTGTGCCGTGGGAGGCGTTGAATGTCTTGTGATGTGTGGCTATGTGTGATGTGGGATTATTGAATGATTTGGATTGTGTGGGTTTACATGATGTTGGGATTGAGATGATGCTAGGTGTTGATGTATAAATTATGCAACGTGCCTTTTAGGTAGAATTGATGATGCGTGTGAAGGTGGTTGTTAATGTGTTTAGGGTGGTAGACTATGACTTAGAACTAGCTACTAAAATCGGTAGGGAATGTAGGTATGGAATTGGACAATAGAATCGGTACGTGGAATTGACTTATGGAATTGGTTAAGGGAATTGGTAAATGGAATTGAGTAATGGAATTGGGTGGTGTGATTGCATGAACTAGTTGAACTGGGGTCGTATGATTGATTTGAATGAAATTGATGCTGTGTGTGATGGTGATTGATAGTGTGTCTTTTGGTTATCGTAGTAAGGTTGGAGTCTTGAATGTGGATTGGTAAATGGTAGAGAAGAATGAGGATGTCAGAATTGGTCAAATTGTGGCTAGGAATCGTGTTAGATGAATTATGTGAACTAGATAGATTATGTGGTTTAATCTAGTAATGCTCAATAGGAGAGTTGAAATGGTAAATTGATGTTGTCATGATTTTTACTGTTATGTGGTGTTGGGTGACTGGTGTGATTGTATGGTTGACTTGTGTGAGTGTATAGTTGACTAGGTGGCTAGAAATGGGAGTGCGGAGTTTAATAGACTTAGAACAGAATTAGGTCTTGCATGAACCTATGAGAGTAAAACTGAATAACTGTCTTGTGATTGACGTATGATGATTGTGCTGATCTATGTGTGATGTGGGGATTGGGATATAAGATGATAGCTAATGTATTTGATCTAGAAATGTGAGATGAGATGGGGTTGGATGCGATGAATTCTATGATTGTATCTATTATTGCCGGTTGTGGTTAGACTAGAATTATGTCCTAGAATTGGAACATAGAATTGGTGTTTGGAACTAGAACGTGGAATTGTGTGGTGGAATCAAGGTGTGGATTTGTGATGTGGGTTTGTGTTGTGGTATTGTGATGTGGCATTGTGATGTGTAATTTGTGTAGTGGATTTGTAAAGTGGAATTGGGAAGTGGGTTTGTAAAGTGGAATTAATCAAATGGAATTGGGTAAATGGAATTTAAATGATAGAACTGGAAGGAGCCAACGTTACCCCAAATGTGTTTCACCCACCGACGGACTGGTGGTTAGGGCCTACCGACGGACTGGTAGATTAGTCTCCCGACGGGGAGTGGAATTGTGGAATTGTGGAATTATGGAATTGTGGATATGTGACGTGTTCCCCATGTGGTAGGGGAGCACGAGGCGCGGGGGGTAGCGGGGGAATAACTCCTTATGGCGCCTAATGAACTCACCTAGATCAATGAATGTGTGGTATGTGTTAGTGATGAGAATGCTTGGTTATGTGCGGTGGTGTATGCGTGTTTGTGAGTGTGTGTGGAATAAGATGCATGTGTGATTCGTGTATGGTATGTGTATTGGAGGTGTTAGTGAGGTGCCTAGTGTTGTGTTGTGAATTATGTTGTTGTGATGAGATGTGAGATAGGAGTTGAATGGTCTAGGATTGATGATGATGATAAGTGTGAATTTGGGTAATGTGGGTGTTGTGGTTAATGTGTGGGTGTTGTGGTTGATGTGTGAGTGGAAGTGTTGTTAGTGATAGTGAGTTGTATTGTGATGTAATGTTGAACTGTACGCTACATGAGTTGGCTATATCGTGTACTTGTGAATGGATGACTTGGGTTACATTGTTGAGACTGTTAGTTGTGGGCAATGGACTGGGTAGTGCACCTGTGTGATCACCTAGAAAATATGAAGGAGAAATGGAGAGTAAATGTATGCGTGTGAAGGTGAATGTATGAGTATTGATTGAATTGGGGGACGAGTGGTTACATGATTTTGGTTATGTTTGTGCATGTGGTTTTCTCTGTTGCATAATGTGGAGTTGGATGCGGTGTAATGTTGAGCTTATGCATGTTAAACTCTTGTGGATGTTAATTGAGATTTGAGCTTATGTGATCACCTAGTATCATGTTAGGAATTAAAATGAGGATGGCTGTGTCAGATTCCATTGTTGTTTGTGTGCGGAGTTGGGATCGCTCTTAGGCTAGGTTCGGCGCATAGTTAAACCCAGTGGGTTCGCTAAGTTTCATTAGGAAGCTGATCCCCCCCCCCCAGTTTCTCTTTTCAGGTGTTCGGTTGAGTTCGGAGGAGTTGCAGGTTGGAGTTGTGAAGTGAAGATTAGGAAGCTATTGTGGAGTGACCACTGTTTTAATTTTAGATTTCAGTTGACACCTTTGGTTGGGAATTTTGTAATCGTTTTGAGATTTGGTTTCGGATTTCAGATTTTATGTAATGAAGGCCTTCAGTTGATTTTGAACTTTTTAATGGAGAGTTGTTTCTGTTTCCGCTGCGTTTTACTCCTTTATTTAAATGATGTATCTTCGAGTAGCACTCAAACCGGTTCAACCACGGGTAAACTCGAGTCGGTTTGGGACGGGTGTTACATTGGCCCTAGTGTTGACATAATACCATAAGTTGAATGATCAGGAACAACGAGTCGACCTTAGATCCGGCGGAGAGTACTTGGACCGCTGGTTGTATATAAACAAGAACCATAAGTATCCAGAGTCAAATGGAGCCACGAAGAAAAGGGTGATGACCTTAAATGATGATAAACCTAGTCCTAAGAGCTAAGCAACAACGTACTAAAGCTAGAAGGAACAAAGAACGAAAGTTTTGAAATAATAATCGTTAATCAAGGGACTTTAAGAAACAATGAGTACAATGGCTCATATATATAAGATTAGGGTGAACGCTTCGGTACGCTACTAAAAGTGACGTACTGAGTATGTCACTTTCTGTGAATCAATCTTGAACGTCCGTTTTAATGAACAGATCTGAACCGTGAAAAATAAAAATTAATTTTATAATTTAATTGCGTATGTCCAATGAGGTCTCCATTTTCTTTTTCACCTACAAATTCATCACTCAATGTATTATATTTGTTCCATCAACTCACAATTATTTTTTTGTTTTCAATTAGGTTTATAAATGGGTTAATTGACTTAACTATTATCACCCCATTCATTCTAATTTATTATCATCATCTTCTCCGACGGGTATGTCTCCACCTCTACCTCGACGTCGTCCCTTGGTACAATAAGGATTCAGAATAGGATTAACAGCTATAGCACACTGGTCCCCAAACTTAAAAATCATGAAACTTAATCGACTCATTGACCTTAAACTCCTTTATCTCATTATCGCTCTTCATGTAATAGCTTAAACTTCAGCAGGCATCTTCGCTACAATAGACCAGCGTGTAATCCAATCTGCAATTCCTCTTGCAGCAAGCCATAAATCAACCTATGCCTCTTCACCAAGCTCTTCCCTTCAAACTCCTTGGAAACAACTTTCATGTTGAAATGTGTGTCACCATCACTTCCCCTGACAACAGCATGTCCAACATGCTGATAAGAAACATCTTCCACTTCCAATTCAACAGGTTTCAATTCTTCCTCCAGCTTTTCCTTAATTTCTCATCCCTCTACTGCCTTACTCATCCGATTCAGAATCTTTCGTATTCACACTCACATTCAATTCTGAATCATTATCCACACCATTAATGACCAAATTGTCAAATTGAGCATCACCATTAGTCTGGACATTCCCAGCCTCGCTACTCAATTCATCAAGATTAGAACTTTGGGCAGACTCAATACCCTTCTCACCCATGACATATAACTCAATAGCTTTCTTTTGCATCAACTTCAACATATTAAAACCCCATTTTTTCTAGAAGGAGTCAAACTCTGATTCAGCCCAAGGAGCACAGCAAAATCAGGAGACACCCTAACAATCTCCTCTACTGGCCTTCAGATAGGCCTTGAACTAGCAAAACAGCAAGCCCCTTCATCAGAACTGAATCCGAATCCGCATCGAACAAAATGTTTCTCTCATCATCCAGGTAAGCCCTTACCCAGACTTGAGAAACGCAGCCTTGCACTTTATTCTCTTTTGTCTTGAACTCTGCATCCAGTGACTTGAAGTTCTTTCCGTAGAAGAGCAGCTGCTCGTATTTGGCTTTGGGTTCCCGTACAGATTGGAACAGCTTGACGATTTCCTGGAGCTTTGGAGGGAGCTCTTCTATAGGCTACAGAGATGTTGAGATTGATGCAGAAACTGACACCGGTGATCGAGATTGATTCTTCTTCGTGGTCTCGTTTGTCTGGAAGGAAATGGATTTTGAGATTAGAAGAGAAGGCAGGATTCAGGGTTTCGATGGGAGAATAAGGGGTTTGTTTGCGGAAGAGGGATTGGAAATTTTGGTGGTCAGAAGGCAAAAGGAATACGAGATTATCATCGACCTTTGCTAAAACTCCCAACCAATTCGTAGAGAAGATTCTCTAGCGGACTCTTTTTCTTCCTTTGCTTAACAGGGTGATAGATAATAAGCTTTCATGGTCAAGTAACTTGAAGGACTTACTCATGAGCTGGGATGGCCTGTGGTTGATCCTTGTCAAGAACAGATGAGAAGTGAGTCCGACAAATGATCTCATAGACAAAGCTTTTTAGGGTTCTTCGAAACGGAACTTCTCCGGCGCGTGGGATTAATATTCTTCTTCCTCTCTTCGCTAATTCTGGTGATGTTTTCGTAATCAGCGATGACTGTTAAATAATCCAGTCAGAGGCGGGGACGGCGTCGAGGTAGAGGTGGAGACATACCCGTCGGAGAAGATGATGATAATAAATTAGAATGAATGGGGTGATAATAGTTAAGTCAATTAACCCATTTATAAACCTAATTGAAAACAAAAAAATAATTATGAGTTGATGGAACAAATATAATACATTGAGTGATGAATTTGTAGGTGAAAAAGAAAATGGAGACCTCATTGGACATACGCAATTAAATTATAAAATTAATTTTTATTTTTCACGGTTCAGATCTGTTCATTAAAACGGACGTTCAAGATTGATTCACAGAAAGTGACATTTCAGTACGTCACTTTTAGTGGCGTACTGAAGCGTTCAACATAAGATTAGTTTTCAGCCTAGGATTTCTCACGTCCTTCTATGAAACTACTACTAACACAATTAAGAATTCGTAGCTAAATTATAAAGTATTAAACAAACTAAGAGTTATAAACTAAAGAGGAATCGAAATCCGTGTAGAAATCTTGCAGTTACTTTGAAACGCCATTAACTCCCTCTTTCGGTTGTATCTAGAAGCAAATAAGGTATTCCTGGAAACAACATCTCGTTATCTTTCTAATGGACTTGACTTCGCATAATTTGGGCTTCTCCATCTTGCAGTTATGTCGGTTTATTGAAATGCGGCAGATTGAATTTTCATTCATCAACAAGGAGAGCTAGATTGTTTAGGTCCCAGGTAACTTAAGGAGGCTTAGATCCTCCTTTTAATCTAGCACTTGATGTCTGTTGATGTTGCACCTAGGATCACATCATTCTGATATGAACCGTCTCAGTTGTGGGCAGATGACATAATACCATAAGTTGAATGATCAGGAACAACGAGTCAACCTTAGATCCGGCGGAGAGTACTTGGACCGCTGGTTGTATATAACCAAGAACCATAAGTATCCAGAGTCAAATGGAGCCACGAGGAAAAGGGTGATGACCTTAAATGATGATAAACCTAGGCCTAAGAGCTAAGCAACAACGTACTAAAGCTAGATGAACAAAGAACGAAAGTTCTGAAATAATAATCGTTAATCAAGGAGGTTAAGAAACAATGAGCACAATGGATCATATATATAAGATTAGGTTAAGCCTAGGGCTTCTCATGTCTTCTATGAAACTACTACTAACACAATTAAAATTCCTAGCTAAATTAAAAATGAATAAACAAACTAAGAGATAAACCATAGAGGAATCGAAATCCGTGTAGAAATCTTAGTCACTTCGAAACGTCATAACTCCCTCTTCCAGTTGAATCTGGAAGAGAATAAGGTATCCATGGCAAGACATCTTGTTAGCTTTCTAATGGACTTGACTTTGTATAGTTTCGGCTTCTGCATCTTTAGTTATGTTCGTTGTAGTAAATGAGAGATTGAATTTTCATTCATCAACAAGGAAGTTAGATTTTTGGGTCCCAAGTAGCTTAAGGAGGCTTAGATCCACCTTTTATCAGCACTTGATTTCTGTTGATGTGCACCTAGGATCACGTCATTCTGATATGAAACATCTACATCATGGGTAGATGACCTAATACCATAAGTTGAGTCATCAGGAACAATGAGTCCACCTTAGATCCGGTGGAGAGTACTTGGACCGCTGGTTCTATATAATCAAGAACCTAAGTGTTTAGAGTCAAATGGTGCCACGAAGACAAGGGTGATGACCATAAAGATGATAAACATAGGCCAAGAGCAAAGCAACAACGTACTAAAGCTAGAATGAACAAAGAACGAAAGTTTTCAAATAATAATCGTTAATCAAGGGAGTTTAAGAAACAATGAGTACAATGGCTCATATATATAAGATTAGTTTCAGCCTAGGGCTTCTCCATGTCCTTCTATGAAACTACTACTAACACAATTAAGAATTCGTAGCTAAATTAAAAAGTATTAAACAAACTAAGAGTTATAAACTAAAGAGGAATCGAAATCCGCGTAAAAATCTTGCAGTTACTTTGAAACGCCATTACTCCCTCTTCGTTGTATCTAGAAGCAAATAAGGTATTCCTGGAAACAACGTCTCGTTATCTTTCTAATGGACTTGACTTTGCATCATTTGGGCTTCTGCATCTCCAGTTATGTCCATTTTATTGAAATGCAGGCAGATTGAATTTTCATTCATCAACAAGGAGAGCTAGATTGTTTGGGTCCCAAGTAACTTAAGGAGGCTTAGATCCTCCTTTTAATCTAGCACTTGATGACTGTTGATGTTGCACCTAGGATCACATCATTCTGATATGAACCGTCTGCAGTTGTGGGCAGATGACATAATACCATAAGTTGAATGATTAGGAACAACGAGTCACCTTAGATCCGGCGGAGAGTACTTGGACCGCTGGTTGTATATAACCAAGAATCATAAGTATCCAGTTTTAAATGGTGCCACGAAGAAAAGGGTGATGACCTTAAATGATGATAAACCTAGGCCTAAGAGCTAAGCAACAACGTACTAAAGCTAGATGGAACAAAGAACAAAGTTCTGAAATAATAATCGTTAATCACAGGAGTTAAGAAACAATGAGTACAATGGATCATATATATAAGATTAGGTTCAGCCTAGGGCTTCTCCGTGTTCTTCTATGAAACTACTACTAACACAATTAATCATTCGTAGCTAAATTAAAAGTGAACAAACAAACTAAGAGTTCGAAACCATAGAGGAATCGAAATCCGTGTAGAAATCTTGCAGTCACTTCGAAATGTCATAGCTCCACCTTCCTTTTGAATCTGGAAGCGATTAAGGTATCCATGGAAAGAACGACTTGTTAGCTTTCTAATGGAATTGACTTTGCATCGTTTAGGCATCTGCGTCTTTAGTTATGTTCGTTTTAGTGAAATGCGGCAGATTAAATTTTCATTCATCAACAAGGAGAGCTAGATTCTTTGGTTCCCAAGTAACTTAAGGAAGTTTAGATCCACCTTTTATTCCAGCACTTGATGTCTATTGATGTCGCACCTAGGATCACGTCATTCTGATATGAAACATCTACAGTTGTGGGCAGATGACCTAATACCATAAGTAGAGTCATCAGGAACAATGAGTCCACCTTAGATCCGGTGGAGAGTACTTGGACCCGCTGGTTCTATATAATCAAAAACCCTAAGTGTCTAGAGTCAAATGGTGCCACGAAGACAAGGGTGATGACCTTAAATGATGATAAACATAGGCCTAAGAGCAAAGAAACAACGTACTAAAGCTAGAAGGAACAAAGAACGAAAGTTTTCAAATAATAATCGTTAATCAAGGGAGTTTAAGAAACAATGAGTACAATGGCTCATATATATAAGATTAGTTTCAGCCTAGGGCTTCTCCATGTCCTTCTATGAAACTACTACTAACACAATTAAGAATTCGTAGCTAAATTAAAAAGTATTAAACAAACTAAGAGTTATAAACTAAAGAGGAATCGAAATCCGCGTAAAAATCTTGCAGTTACTTTGAAACGCCATTACTCCCTCTTCCGGTTATATCTAGAAGCAAATAAGGTATTCCTGGAAACAACGTGTCGTTATCTTTCTAATGGACTTGACTTTGCATCATTTGGGCTTCTGCATCTCCAATTATGTCCATTTTATTGAAATGCAGCAGATTGAATTTTCATTCATCAACAAGGAGAGCTAGATTGTTTGGGTCCCAAGTAACTTAAGGAGGCTTAGATCCTCCTTTTAATCTAGCACTTGATGACTGTTGATGTTGCACCTAGGATCACATCATTCTGATATGAACCGTCTGCAGTTGTGGGCAGATGACATAATACCATAAGTTGAATGATTAGGAACAACGAGTCGACCTTAGATCCGGCGGAGAGTACTTGGACCGCTAGTTGTATATAACCAAGAACCATAAGTATCCAGAGTCAAATGGAGCCACGAAGAAAAGGGTGATGACCTTAAATGATGATAAACCTAGGCCTAAGAGCTAAGCAACAACGTACTAAAGCTAGACGGAACAAAGAACGAAAGTTCTGAAATAATAATCGTTAATCACGGGAGGTTAAGAAACAATGAGTACAATGGATCATATATATAAGATTAGGTTCAGCCTAGGGCTTCTCCGTGTTCTTCTATGAAACTACTACTAACACAATTTATCATTCGTAGCTAAATAAAAGTGAACAAACAAACTAAGAGTTTGAAACCATAGAGGAATCGAAATCCGTGTAGAAATCTTGCAGTCACTTCGAAATGTCATAGCTCCCCCTTCCTTTTGAATCTGGAAGCGATTAAGGTATCCATGGAAAGAACGACTCGTTAGCTTTCTAATGGAATTGACTTTGCATCGTTTAGGCATCTGCGTCTTTAGTTATGTTCGTTTTAGTGAAATGCGGCAGATTAAATATTCATTCATCAACAAGGAGAGCTAGATTCTTTGGGTCCCAAGTAACTTAAGGAAGTTTAGATCCACCTTTTATTCCAGCACTTGATGTCTATTGATGTCGCACCTAGGATCATGTCATTCTGATATGAAACATCTACAGTTGTGGGCAGATGACCTAATACCATAAGTAGAGTCATTAGGAACAATGAGTCCACCTTAGATCCGGTGGAGAGTACTTGGACCCGCTGGTTCTACATAATCAAGAACCCTAAGTGTCTAGAGTCAAATGGTGCCACGAAGACAAGGGTGATGACCTTAAATGATGATAAACATAGGCCTAAGAGCAAAGAAACAACGTACTAAAGCTAGAAGGAACAAAGAACGAAAGTTTTCAAATAATAATCGTTAATCAAGGGAGTTTAAGAAACAATGAGTACAATGGCTCATATATATAAGATTAGTTTTTGCCTAGGGCTTCTCCATGTCCTTCTATGAAACTACTACTAACACAATTAAGAATTCGTTGCTAAATTAAAAAGTATTAAACAAACTAAGAGTTATAAACTAAAGAGGAATCGAAATCCGCATAGAAATCTTGCAGTTACTTTGAAACGCCATTACTCCCTCTTCCGGTTGTATCTAGAAGCAAATAAGGTATTCTTGGAAACAACGTCTCGTTATCTTTCTAATGGACTTCACTTTGCATCATTTGGGCTTCTGCATCTCCAGTTATGTCCATTTTATTGAAATGCGGCATATTGAATTTTCATTCATCAACAAGGAGAGCTAGATTGTTTGGGTCCCAAGTAACTTAAGGAGGCTTAGATCCTCGTTTTAATCTAGCACTTGATGTCTGTTGATGTTGCACCTAGGATCACATCATTCTGATATGAACCGTCTGCAGTTGTGGGCAGATGACATAATACCATAAGTTGAATGATCAGGAACAACGAGTCGACTTTAGATCCGGCGGAGAGTACTTGGACCGCTGGTTGTATATAACCAAGAACCATAAGTATCCAGAGTCAAATGGAGCCACGAAGAAAAGGGTGATGACCTTAAATGATGATAAACCTAGGCCTAAGAGCTAAGCAACAACGTACTAAAGCTAGACGGAACAAAGAACGAAAGTTCTGAAATAATAATCGTTAATCACGGGAGGTTAAGAAACAATGAGTACAATGGATCATATATATAAGATTAAGTTAAGCCTAGGGCTTCTCCGTGTTCTTCTATGAAACTACTACTAACACAATTAATAATTCCTAGCTAAATTAAAAATGAATAAACAAACTAAGAGATTGAAACCATAGAGGAATCGAAATCCGTGTAGAAATCTTGTAGTCACTTCGAAACGTCATAACTCCCTCTTCCAGTTGAATCTGGAAGAGAATAAGGTATCCATGGAAAGAACGTCTTGTTAGCTTTCTAATGGACTTGACTTTGTATAATTTCGGCTTCTGCATCTTTAGTTATGTTTGTTTTAGTAAAATGCGGAAGATTAAATTTTCATTCATCAACAAGGAAAGTTAGATTCTTTGGGTCCCAAGTAGCTTAAGGAGGCTTAGATCCACCTTTTATTCCAGCACTTGATTTCTATTGATGTCGCACCTAGGATCACGTCATTCTTATATGAAACATCTACAGTCATGGGCAGATGACCTAATACTATAAGTTGAGTCATCAGGAACAATGAGTCCACCTTAGATCCGGTGGAGAGTACTTGGACCCGCTGGTTCTATATAATCAAGAACCCTAAGTGTTTAGAGTCAAATGGTGCCACGAAGACAAGGGTGATGACCATAAAGGATGATAAACATAGGCCCAAGAGCAAAGCAACAACGTACTAAAGCTAGAAGGAACAAAGAACGAAAGTTTTCAAATAATAATCGTTAATCAAGGGAGTTTAAGAAACAATGAGTACAATGGCTCATATATATAAGATTAGTTTCAGCCTAGGGCTTCTCCATGTCCTTCTATGAAACTACTACTAACACAATTAAGAATTCGTAGCTAAATTAAAAAGTATTAAACAAACTAAGAGTTATAAAGTAAAGAGGAATCAAAATCCGCGTAAAAATCTTGCAGTTATTTGAAACGCCATTACTCCCTCTTCCGGTTGTATCTAGAAGCAAATAAGGTATTCCTGGAAACAACGTCTCGTTATCTTTCTAATGGACTTGACTTTGCATCATTTGGGCTTCTGCATCTCCAGTTATGTCCATTTTATTGAAATGCAGCAGATTGAATTTTCATTCATCAACAAAGAGAGCTAGATTGTTTGGGTCCCAAGTAACTTAAGGAGGCTTAGATCCTCGTTTTAATCTAGCACTTGATGTCTGTTGATGTTGCACCTAGGATCACATCATTCTGATATGAACCGTCTGCAGTTCTGGGCAGATGACATAATACCATAAGTTGAATGATCAGGAACAACGAGTCGACCTTAGATCCGGCGGAGAGTACTTGGACCGCTGGTTGTATATAACCAAGAACCATAAGTATCCAGAGTCAAATGGAGCCACAAAGAAAAGGGTGATGACCTTAAATGATGATAAACCTAGGCCTAAGAGCTAAGCAACAACGTACTAAAGCTAGACGGAACAAAGAACGAAAGTTCTGAAATAATAATCGTTAATCACGGGAGGTTAAGAAACAATGAGTACAATGGATCATATATAAGATTAGGTTAAGCCTAGGGCTTCTCCGTGTTCTTCTATGAAACTACTACTAACACAATTAATAATTCCTAGCTAAATTAAAAATGAATAAACAAACTAAGAGATTGAAACCATAGAGGAATCGAAATCCGTGTAGAAATCTTGTAGTCACTTCGAAACGTCATAACTCCCTCTTCCAGTTGAATCTGGAAGAGAATAAGGTATCCATGGAAAGAACGTCTTGTTAGCTTTCTAATGGACTTGACTTTGTATAGTTTCGGCTTCTGCATCTTTAGTTATGTTTGTTTTAGTAAAATGCGGAAGATTAAATTTTCATTCATCAACAAGGAAAGTTAGATTCTTTGGGTCCCAAGTAGCTTAAAGAGGCTTAGATCCACCTTTTATTCCAGCACTTGATTTCTATTGATGTCGCACCTAGGATCACGTCATTCTTATATGAAACATCTATAGTCATGGGAAGATGACCTAATACTATAAGTTGAGTCATCAGGAACAATGAGTCCACCTTAGATCCGGTGGAGAGTACTTGGACCCGCTGGTTCTATATAATCAAGATCCCTAAGTGTTTAGAGTCAAATGGTGCCACAAAGACAAGGGTGATGACCATAAAGGATGATAAACATAGGCCCAAGAGCAAAGCAACAACGTACTAAAGCTAGAAGGAACAAAGAACGAAAGTTTTCAAATAACAATCGTTAATCAAGGGAGTTTAAGAAACAATGAGTACAATGGCTCATATATATAAGATTAGTTTCAGCCTAGGGCTTCTCCATGTCCTTCTATGAAACTACTACTAACACAATTAAGAATTCGTAGCTAAATTAAAAAGTATTAAACAAACTAAGAGTTATAAACTAAAGAGGAATCGAAATCCACGTAAAAATCTTGCAGTTACTTTGAAACGCCATTACTCCCTCTTCCTGTTGTATCTAGAAGCAAAAAAGGTATTCCTGGAAATAACGTCTCGTTATCTTTCTAATGGACTTCACTTTGCATCATTTGGGCTTCTGCATCTCCAGTTATGTCCATTTTATTGAAATGCAGCAGATGAATTTTCATTCATCAACAAGGAGAGCTAGATTGTTTGGGTCCCAAGTAACTTAAGGAGGCTTAGATCCTCCTTTTAATCTAGCACTTGATGACTGTTGATGTTGCACCTAGGATCACATCATTCTGATATGAACCGTCTGCAGTTGTGGGCAGATGACATAATACCATAAGTTGAATGATCAGGAACAACGAGTCGACCTTAGATCCGGCGGAGAGTACTTGGACCGCTGGTTGTATATAACCAAGAACCATAAGTATCCAGAGTCAAATTGTGCCACGAAGAAAAGGGTGATGACTTTAAATGATGATAAACCTAGGCCTAAGAGCTAAGCAACAACGTACTAAAGCTAGATGGAACAAAGAACAAAAGTCCTGAAATAATAATCGTTAATCACGGGAGGTTAAGAAACAATGAGTACAATGGATCATATATATAAGATTAGGTTCAGCCTAGGGCTTCTCCGTGTTCTTCTATGAAACTACTACTAACACAATTAATCATTCGTAGCTAAATTAAAAGTGAACAAACAAACTAAGAGTTCGAAACCATAGAGGAATCGAAATCCGTGTAGAAATCTTGCAGTCACTTCGAAATGTCATAGCTCCCCCTTCCTTTTGAATCTGGAAGCGATTAAGGTATCCATGGAAAGAACGACTCGTTAGCTTTCTAATGGAATTGACTTTGCATCGTTTAGGCATATGCATCTTTAGTTATGTTCGTTTTAGTGAAATGCGGCAGATTAAATTTTCATTCATCAACAAGGAGAGCTAGATTCTTTGGGTCCCAAGTAACTTAAGGAAGTTTAGATCCACCTTTTATTCCAGCACTTGATGTCTATTGATGTCGCACCTAGGATCACGTCATTCTGATATGAAACATCTACAGTTGTGGGCAGATGACCTAATACCATAAGTAGAGTCATCAGGAACAATGAGTCCACCTTAGATCCGGTGGAGAGTACTTGGACCCGCTGGTTCTATATAATCAAGAACCCTAAGTGTCTAGAGTCAAATGGTGCCACGAAGACAAGGGTGATGACCTTAAATGATGATAAACATAGGCCTAAGAGCTAAGAAACAACGTACTAAAGCTAGAAGGAACAAAGAACAAAAGTTTTCAAATAATAATCGTTAATCAAGGGAGTTTAAGAAACAATGAGTACAATGGCTCATATATATAAGATTAGTTTCTGCCTAGGGCTTCTCCATGTCCTTCTATGAAACTACTACTAACACAATTAATAATTCGTTGCTAAATTAAAAAGTATTAAACAAACTAAGAGTTATAAACTAAAGAGGAATCGAAATCCGCATAGAAATCTTGCAGTTACTTTGAAACGCCATTACTCCCTCTTCCGGTTGTATCTAGAAGCAAATAAGGTATTCTTGGAAACAACATCTCGTTATCTTTCTAATGACTTCACTTTGCATCATTTGGGCTTCTGCATCTCCAGTTATGTCCATTTTATTGAAATGCGGCAGATTGAATTTTCATTCATCAACAAGGAGAGCTAGACTGTTTGGGTCCCGAGTAACTTAAGGAGGCTTAGATCCTCGTTTTAATCTAGCACTTGATGTCTGTTGATGTTGCACCTAGGATCACATCATTCTGATATGAACCGTCTGCAGTTGTGGGCAGATGACATAATACCATAAGTTGAATGATCAGGTACAACGAGTCGACCTTAGATCCGGCGGAGAGTACTTGGACCGCTGGTTGTATATAACCAAGGTGTGACCTGTTACACTTGTGGGCAGCGCGGACACAGGAGTCTGAACTATCCAACCAAGAGAGCTACCCCAACTCAGTCTGTGGGATCGGTGCAGGGCCCTAGAGCTCCGTCTGGGAGTTACGGAGGGAGAGGAGGAGGCAGCTTTGGTAGGGGTGCTGGACGAGGGACGGGAGCTAATGCCACACCTGTTGGAGCTGGAGGGGAGCAAATGAGGCTTTATGCTCTTACCAGGGGTGCGGCAGAGAATGCGAACGACGTGGTGACTGGTATGATCTCGATCTTGGGCCTTTCAGTTTATGCTCTGTTTGATTCGGGGTCAACCCATTCCTTTGTATCTGAGAAATGTTTGAGTAGTTTGGGTGTTGTAGTTAGTAGTTTGGGTGTTAGTTGGGGCGTCAGAACTCCTTTGGGGACTTCTGTTTGGGTGGATAGAGTGTGTAGAGGGTGTAAACTGTTAGTGGGAGGTGTAGAGTTCTTGGCTGATTTGGTGGTGCTTCCTTTCAATGAATTCGACGTTATCCTCGGCATGGATTGGTTGGCTAGGCATGGGGCTTTGCTTGATTGTCAGAAGAAGGAGGTGTTGCTTCAGGTGGGAGGTGTCGGCCAGGTGGTGTTCAAGGGTGTTAGGAAGAGGGAGTCCGCACCTATGGGAGTAATTTCAGCAATGCAAGCTTTTTCTCTGATTCAAGAAGGGTGTGAGGCTTTGTTGGTGCAAGTGTCAGTTGAACGGAATGAGGAGTTGGAGAAGGTACCTGTAGCTCGGGAGTTCGCGGATGTGTTTGAGGAACTACCTGGGGCACCGATCGAGCGTGAGGTGGAGTTCAATATATAGTTGGTCCCTGGAACTGCACCAATCTCTATTCCACCTTATCGCATGGCACCGGCGGAGTTAAAGGAGTTGAAGGAGCAATTGCAGGAGCTCTTGGATAAGGGGTTCATCCGCCCAAGTGTATCACCGTGGGGGGCACCGGTGTTGTTTGTGAAGAAGATGGATGGGTCGATGCGGATGTGTATTGACTATAGGCGGTTGAACAAGGCGACGATCAAGAATCGTTACCCACTTCCAAGGATAGACGATCTCTTCGATCAATTGCAAGGGGCTGAAGTGTTCTCGAAGATAGACTTGAGGTCGGGTTATCACCAGTTGAAGGTGGAGGAAGGATTGGTGCCAATGACAGCCTTTAGGACCCGCTATGGACACTATGAGTTTCTGGTGATGCCGTTTGGTCTCACCAATGCTCCCGCCGCGTTCATGGCTCTCATGAACAAGGTCTTCCACGAATATTTGGATAAGTTCGTGATAGTGTTCATCGATGATATCCTCATTTATTCTAAGACTAGGAAGGAGCATGAGGATTGTTTTTCATAGGTTGAGGGAGCAGCAACTATTTGCCAAGTTCTCGAAGTGTGCCTTTTGGTTGGAAGAAGTATTGTTCCTTGGGCATGTGGTTTCTAAAAGAGGCGTGGAGGTTGACCCAAAGAAGATTGAAGCGGTGGTTAATTGGTCTCCACCTAAGGATGTGTCGCAACTGAGGAGCTTCTTGGGGTTAGCTGGTTACTACCGAAGGTTTGTAGAGGGGTTCTCTACCATAGCGTCTCCTTTACATAAGTTGTCGAGGAAGGAGTCGAAGTATGAGTGGAGCGAGGAATGTCAGAGGAGCTTTGAGGAGTTGAAGAAGAAGTTGACTTCAGCTCCGGTGTTGACTTTGCCAGTAGAAGGTGGAGAGTATGTGGTGTTTAGTGATGCGTCTTTGCAAGGATTGGGTTGTGTGTTGATGCAGAATGGGAAGGTTGTCGCTTATGCCTCCCGAAAGCTTAGGGTGCATGAGGTGAACTACCCAACCCATGATTTGGAGTTAGCTGCAGTGGTGTTCGCCTTGAAGTTGTGGAGGCATTATTTGTATGGTGAGACGTTTAAGATCATGACCGATCACAAGAGTCTTAAGCACCTTATGGATCAAAAGGAGCTGAATGGTAGGCAACGGCGTTGGGTGGAGCTCTTGAAGGATTATGACTGTACCATTGACTACCATCCTGGTAAAGCTAATGTGGTTGCGGATGCTTTAAGTCGAAAGGAGTTGGTGGATCTTAGAGCTTTAAGGGTAGAGATGCAGTTAGATGATGTGGGAAGTTTGTTTGCCAAGCTCAACATTAGGCCTATGCTGAATGATAGGATTGGTGAGGAGCAGCTCAAGGATGCTACTCTGGTGGCTATTCGAGGGGAAGTTGAAAAAGGCATGGATAATGGATTTGAGGTAGTTGGCGGATTGTTGAAATGCAAGGGTCGAGTGTGCGTGCCAGAAGTAGAGGAAATGAGGAAGGGGATTTTGGAGGAGGCTCATTCCTCGATGTATGCTATGCATCCCGGGATGACAAAGATGTACAATGACCTGAAGTTAAGTTTTTGGTGGCCAGGAATGAAGAAGGATGTGGCTCGTTATGTGGCGACTTGTTTGGTTTGTCAGAAGGCTAAGGCGGAGCATAGAGCTCCGGGTGGGTTACTTCAGTCCCTACCTATTCCGGAGTGGAAGTTTGTGGACATCACCATGGATTTTGTATCGGGTTTTCCGCCGACTAGAGAGGGGAAGGATGCCGTGTGGGTAATAGTCGATCGTTTGACGAAAGTTGCGCATTTCATACCCATTCGGTTTAAGCCTAGTGTGGAGGTGTTGGCAAAGTTATATATTGAAGAGGTGGTAAGGTTGCATGGGGTTCCTCAATCCATCGTCTCTGATTGGGATCCGAGTTTCACGTCTCATTTTTGGGAGGGGCTGCATACAGCATTGGGAACTAAGCTCAAGTTCTCGACGGCGTATCATCCTCAAACGGATGGGCAATCGGAGAGAACGATCCTTACTTTGGAGGAGTTGTTGAGAAGCTGTGCTATGGAGTTTCAAACCCCTTGGACTGAATTGCTACCTTTGATTGAGTTCGCCTATAATAACTCGTATCATAGTAGTTTGAAGTCCGCTCCTTTTGAGGCCTTGTATGGGAGGAAGTGTAGGACGCCTTTGTGTTGGGATGAGGAAGGTGCGAGGGTGTTGTCGGGTCCTCAAGTTGTGCAAGAGACGGCTGATCGGGTTAAGATTATCAAGGGGAGATTGAGAGCGGCTCAAGATAGGCAAAAAGCGTATGCCGACGGTCGTGCTAGAGAGCTGAGTTTCAATGTTGGGGAGAAGGTATTTTTGAAGGTGTCGCCGTGGAAAGGGCTGATGCGTTTCGGTAGAAAAGGGAAGTTGGCGCCTCGGTACATCGGTCCTTATGAGATCCTCGCTAAGTCGGGTCCGGTGGCTTATGTGTTGGCTTTGCCGAGGGAGTTGGAAAGGATACACAATGTGTTTCTCTATGTCCTTCTATGAAAATACTACTAATACAATTAATAATTGATAGCTAAGTTAAAAAGGAAGAAACAAACTAAGAGTTCTAAACTAAATAGGAATCAAAATCCGTGTAGATATCTTGTTGTCAATTCAAAATGTCATAACTCCATTTTCCAGTTGAGTCTAGAAGCGAACAAGGTATGGATGGAAAGAACGTCTTGTTAGATTTCCAATGGACATGACCTTGCACCATTTGGGCTTTGGTATCATTAGTTATGTTCGTTTTAGTAAAACAGGGTAGATTGACTTTTCCTCCATCAACAAGGACAGCTAGTTTCTTTGGGGCCCAAGTAACTAAAGGAGGCTTAGATCCACCTTTTAATCAGAACTTGATGTCTGGTCAGGTCGCACTAGGATCACGCCATTCATATATGAATCGTCTATAGCCATGGGCAGATGATCATAATACTATAAGTTGAGTGATCAGGAACAACGAGTCGACCTTAAATTAGACGTAGAGTACTTGGACCCGCTAGTTGTATATAACAAAGAACCCTTAGTGTCCAGAATAGAATGGTTCCACGAAGAAAAGGGTGATTAACTTGAACAATGATAAACCAAGGCCTAAGAGCTAAGCATTTACATGCTAATGCTAGTAGGAAGAAAGACAAAAGTTCTGAAATAATAATCTTTAATCAAGGGTGGTTGTGAAACAATGAGTACAATGGATCATATATATATAATTAGATTAATCTTGGGGATTCTCTATGTCCTTCTATGACACTACTACTAATACAATTAATAATTGATAGCTAAGTTAAAAAGGAAGAAACAAACTAAGAGTTCTAAACTAAATAGGAATCAAAATCCGTGTAGATATCTTGTTGTCACTTCAAAATGTCATAACTCCATTTTCGGTTGAGTCTAGAAGCGAACAAGGTATGCATGGAAAGAACGTCTCGTTAGCTTTCCAATGGACTTGACCTTGCACCATTTGGGCTTTGGTATCATTAGTTATGTTTGTTTTAGTAAAACAGGGTAGATTGACTTTTCCTCCATCAACAAGGAGAGCTAGTTTCTTTGGGGCCCAAGTAACTAAAGGAGGCTTAGATCCACCTTTTAATCAGAACTTGATGTCTGGTCAGGTCGCACTAGGATCACGCCATTCATATATGAATCGTCTATAGCCATGGGCAGATGATCATAATACTATAAGTTGAGTGATCAGGAACAACGGGTCGACCTTAAATTAGACGTAGAGTACTTGGACCCGCTGGTTGTATATAACAAAGAACCCTTAGTGTCCAGAATAGAATGTTCCACGAAGAAAAGGGTGATTAACTTGAACAATGATAAACCAAGGCCTAAGAGCTAAGCATTTACATGCTAAGCTAGTAGGAAGAAAGACAAAAGTTCTGAAATAATAATCTTTAATCAAGGGTGGTTGTGAAACAATGAGTACAATGGATCATATATATATAATTAGATTAATCTTGGGGATTCTCTATGCCCTCTATGACACTACTACTAATACAATTAATAATTGATAGCTAAGTTAAAAAGGAAGAAACAAACTAAGAGTTCTAAACTAAATAGGAATCAAAATCCGTGTAGATAGCTTGTTGTCACTTCAAAATGTCATAACTCCATTTTCCGGTTGAGTCTAGAAGCGAACAAGGTATGGATGGAAAGAACGTCTCGTTAGCTTTCCAATGGACTTGACCTTGCACCATTTGGGCTTTGGTATCATTAGTTATGTTCGTTTTAGTAAAACAGGGTAGATTGACTTTTCCTCCATCAACAAGGAGAGCTAGTTTCTTTGGGGCCCAAGTAACTAAAGGAGGCTTAGATCCACCTTTTAATCAGAACTTGATGTCTGGTCAGGTCGCACTAGGATCACGTCATTCATATATGAATCGTCTATAGCCATGGGCAGATGATCATAATACTATAAGTTGAGTGATCAGGATCAACGGGTCGACCTTAAATTAGACGTAGAGTACTTGGACCCTCTGAGTTGTATATAACAAAGAACCCTTAGTGTCCAGAATAGAATGGTTCCACGAAGAAAAGGGTGATTAACTTGAACAATGATAAACCAAGCCTAAGAGCTAAGCATTTACATGCTAATGCTAGTAGGAAGAAAGACAAAAGTTTGAAATATAATTTTTTAATCAAGGGTGGTTGTGAAACAATGAGTACAATGGATCATATATATATAATTAGATTAATCTTGGGATTCTCTATGTCCTTCTATGACACTACTACTAATACAATTAATAATTGATAGCTAAGTTAAAAAGGAAGAAACAAACTAAGAGTTCTAAACTAAATAGGAATCAAAATCCTGTAGATATCTTGTTGTCACTTCAAAATGTCATAACTCCATTTTCGGTTGAGTCTAGAAGCGAACAAGGTATGCATGGAAAGAACGTCTCGTTAGTTTCCAATGGACTTGACCTTGCACCATTTGGGCTTTGGTATCATTAGTTATGTTCTTTTAGTAAAACAGGGTAGATTGACTTTTCCTCCATCAACAAGGAGAGCTAGTTTCTTTGGGGCCCAAGTAACTAAAGGAGGCTTAGATCCACCTTTTAATCAGAACTTGATGTCTGAGTCAGGTCGCACTAGGATCACGCATTCATATATGAATCGTCTATAGCCATGGGCAGATGATCATAATACTATAAGTTGAGTGATCAGGAACAACGAGTCGACCTTAAATTAGACGTAGAGTACTTGGACGCGGTTGTATATAACAAAGAACTTAGTGCAGATGAATGGCCGAAGAAAAGGGATTAACTTGAACATGATAACCAGCCTAAGAGCTAAGCTTTACTGCTAATGCTAGTAGAAGAAAGACAAAGTTCTAATAATAATTTTATCAGGGTGGTGGAACATGATACATGATCATATATATATAATTAGATTAATCTTGGGGATTCTCTATGTCCTTCTGTGGACTTGATATTATTATGATACTGATCTTATTTATGAACTAATATAAAATAATAAATAGCTAAATTAAAAGGAAAAAAACTAAATTAATAAATAAAATCAAATCCATATCTTGTTGACTAAAAGCATATCCATTTTCGGTAGTCTAGACAATGATGAAGAACTTGGCTTTCATAATTGCTGTAATGGGTTGGTATCTTCTTAAGTATTAGAATAGGGGATTACTTTCCTAACAGGTTTTCATGGGGCCCAAGTAACTAGAGGGAATCCATTTAAGATGATGTCTGGCAGGGCAGATATCTTTATATTGATCTACCAGGGAGATAATAAACTAAGTTGAGTGGAATAAAGACACTTAAATAGATGGTCTGAACGTGGTTGTATTAACAAAGAACCAGGCCAAAGAATTCCACAAAGAAAAGGGATAACTAAATATAAACAAGCAAGGCTACATTTAACAATGGTAAAGACAAAATTTAAATAATAATCTTGAAAGGTGTTGTTAAAATAAATGACATTAATAATTGATTAATTTGGACCTAGTTTAGACAATAAAAATTTAGATAGATTTCAACAAAATGTCAAATCCATTCTGTTGAACCAAATGCATAAATTCGTTATCTAAGACGACTGAATGCTTTGTTCATATTCGTTGAAAGGGTGATATTTTCTATAACAGGTAGTTCTTTCCCATCTAAGGAGGCAACAGTTTGCCTATGTCATCAGGAGGAACCACTTAATAATGATCTATTCCACAATGATCAATACTAAAATAGTAATCAGTTACTGGTAGACATAATAATTAAGTTATGTGCAAGGTTACAAAAACTTAGGTCAGAACTGTTGAAAAAAGATTACTTGTCAATAAAGGCTAGAGAAGTTTAATGTAAACTGAAGAATAAAAAAAGGCTAAGAGTATCTTTAATGAAGTGTAAAAAGACAATGATTTAAATAATAATTTAATAACTGGTTTCAATGTACAATCATCAATATATAATAAATAAAATTGAAGCTTAAAAGAACACACTACATTCAAAATAATGAACAATTAAGGTAGAAAACTAAGATTCAAAATAAATGAACAAATGTGATTCTTGAAGAACAAAAAACATATTTAGAACTAGAAGCGACAAGGACTGAAAGCTCATGCTTTGAATGAGTATTGACTTTAAATTAGTTATTTTTATACATGAGAGACTTTTTTCAAGAAATACTAGAAGAATAAACTAGTCATAAGAATACTCATTCTGATTCAATCACATGCTGATCAAAATATAAATATGAAAACGGATTAAATGACGTGTACTTGGACCTAGTTAAAACAAACCTTAGTGTCCAAAAAGTAAAAGGTCTAAAAGATAACGCCAAGAAATAAGTAACATTAAAGAAAAAAAGTCGAATATAATTTATCAGGTGTTTGAAAAGAAAATGGAGATATATTATAATTGATATTGGGATTCTTACCTTTATAACTACAAAAAATTGATAGCTAGTTAAAAGGAAAAACAAAAGGCTAAAAATAGAAAAAATCCGTTAAGAATTGTTTTAAAATGCAAACTCCATTTTCTTGAGTCGAAGAAAAAGATGGAAAGAATTCTTACTTTTGAAACGCCATGGGCTTTGGTATATTATTTCTTTATAAAAGGTATACTTTCATATACAAAAGGTTGGCCTATAAACTAAAGTTAGATCCCTTTTAACTTTGCCGTAAACACTTACGTATATAATAATTATAATCAGTCAATACTTATTGATAAGGACTTGATATAATAATCCTGGATATAACCCAGAACCAGGAAAGGGGGAAAAAAGAAGGTTAAACATTAACAGGCAAATAGTTAAAAAAACAAAGTTGAATAAATTAAAGGTTATAAAAATAGATAATGGAAATATCTTATATTCTAGACTTGTTTAAATAACATAAAAAAATAATGAGTAAAAAAAGGAAACAAAATTAATAATGGATCAAAAAGTCATTATTACTTAAATAAAAATTGATATAAAAAGGTACATAAGAATCTTATTTCATGGACTTGCTTGCCCTTTGGGGTTTAATATATTTCTTAAAAAAAAATGTTTCCCAAAAAAGTTTTGGGGCCAATCTATTGTATCAATATCAACTTTGTATAGCGGATCACTCATTATTATGATGATAATGGGGACTAATTAAGTGTGCAAAAGTTAATTGACTAAGTACTGGGTTTTAAACAAAGTTATAAAAGTGACCACAAAAGAATTAAGAAAAAGCAAGTAGTATCATTAATCAGAGGAAAAACAAAATCTAAATATAATTAATCAATTGGGAACCTATTTGAGAACAATGATTAATATAATAAGCTTAATTGGATACCTAATTACACTAAAACAATAAATAATTTAATAAAAGGAAAAACAATTCTAAAAAAAAACGGTTATCTGAAATCAATTCAAAAATTTCTTATGAGCCATGTATGTAAAACTATTTATGATTCAAAGGAATTTTTTAGTAAACAGGTAGATCTTTTTCCATCAACAAGAGCTTTTGGGCCAAAAACTAATTTTTTAATAACTTGAGTGTAGACTGGATCAACATTTATATAAACCGGGATACTTATCAAAGAAGTTGGAAAACGGTGATTAATTAACTAAAAAAGGCTGTGATACAGAAATTAGCAAATGAATGATCTAAAAGGTGTTTTGAAAAAAAGGCAAGTAAATTAATTATTTGGACAAAACAAATCAAATAACTTTAATGGGTTAAAAAGATAAATGATATATATAATAATAACTTGATTTTTATGCAACTACACTAATAATTATATAAAG